>VWZS01008403.1:159665-190292 GCA_013397075.1 Rhabdornis inornatus | reverse complement strand
CTTGCACACTCCTTGCACACTCTTTANTTCTTGAACGCTCATTTGCACACTTATCGCTCACTCCTTGCACACTCCCTGCAGCACTGCCAGGGCAAGGACTCCCGGGGTGGCTGCAGTTCCGCGCTCTGCCCACAAGGGAGCGCTTTGGGCACAGGCAAGGGATGGCAACAAGGAGAGTCCCAATCCTTCAAAAAATCCTCCTAAATGAATGCCCCAAGAAACCCGACCAAAACTAAAAAAACGCCTGCATCTATATCAGTGCAATGAGTGTGCAAATGAGCGTGCAAGTGTGCAATTAGTTTGCAAGTGAGTACTGTGCAAATGAGTGTGTCAATGAGCATGCAAATGTGTGTAAGAAGTGTGCAATGAGTTTCCAAATGTGTGCAATGAGTGTGCAAGGAGCGCAGAAGCAATCGATCACTGAGCAATCGCTCGGCAGGCATGAGCAATCGAGTGCAGAGCGATGGATCGAGGGAGCAGCAATCGAACTCAAGAGTGATGGATCAAGGGAGGAGCAATCAAACGCAGCGTGATGGATCAGGGAGGGAGGAGCAATCGAGCACAGAGTGATGGATGGAGAATAATAATCAATCAATCAATCAATCAATAAGTGATTTGGGGATCAATCTGTGTATGACACGCTGTGGCCTGGCTATGAACACTGCTATACTACTATTATTATCTTTACTATTATTATTATTATTATTATTACTTTATTATCATGTTAACACTGCTGTGTATTATTATTATTATCATCTTGTTGGACTTTTTGAGGGTGTTCTCAGCAGGTGTTTGCACATCAGTCACAGCCAAACACAAACTCACGTCCTGTAAGAGCTGTGCTGCATCTGGGACTCCTCAACAAAAGTGGCTTTTCATCATTTGTGCACACAAAGCTGCTGCCTTTTACATTTGTGTTCTTACCAGCCCAAACTGGGCAGAGCTTGTGAGTGTTTGCTGGTTTGTTTTCCTGGAAAATTCCAGAATAATGCTGGAATTGGAGATGATGCAGCACCAGGAAGGGACAGTGCAGGGCTCCCAGGGCAGGGCACTGCTGGACTGAGGGCAGAGTGAGGGTTGCTGAGCACAGCTGTGCACAGCTGGAGCCAGGGAGGGTGGGTGACACCATCCTGCAGTGCCAGGCCACTGGCAGTGCTGCTTTTCTCCCTGCAGGTGCTGCTGCAGGGGGTGCAGAGCAGCTGTGAGGAGAACCGGCTGAGGGAGTGCCTCAGGAAGGTGCAGGAGAGCCCCTGAGGTGCCTGACACTGCTCAGCCCCTTCTGCACAATAAATTTGTTGTATTTATTGAAGAGTTCTGTCGTTCTTGTCCCACCTGCGAGCCCTACACCTCCCCCAGGCTCATCCAAGTGTCCCCAGGGCCACCTGAGGTTTCTGCAGCCTTAGAGGAAGCAGCAGAGCCCCCCCAGGCTCCTCCTGGAGCAGAGTCTGGGCTGAGCTCTCTGTGGTTGCAGAGGAGGTGGGGGAAGTTCCTTTGAGTTGTACAAACTCACTGCAGCTGCCTGGGCTGGGCACAGAACCCCCCCTGCTCCTGCAGAGAATGTGTGGAGTATAAAAGCAGGGCTGGCAGGTGGGTGACAGATGCTGCACTCCCACTCTGGGGACACAGCTGGAGTTCTGTCAGTCAGTACAAAACGGGACCAGGGAGGGCTCAGGCTGCTTTTGTCTTGGTGCTTGGCTCTGTTTCCTGCTCGTACTCTATCTCAATGTAGGGACGTTTTCTCCTGGCTGGGCCCTTCAGGGGCATTTTTCCTTTCCATTTGGAGTGGGAGGCTTTCTTCTCTACTTCTTCCTCCTCTTCCTGCTCCTCTTCACTGCTTGTCTCCAACTTATCCATGTCCTGAGAAAGAATTGAGTGAGCAGAGTGATGTCAGAGCAGGTTTTGTAACTAAACCTCCTCTCTCCCCAAAATCAGCTCATGTACAATCCCATTCCACAATCCCTGGCTCCAGAGGAGCTGGGCTGGGCTCCCACTGTACAATTCTCTGATTTTGCTGCCTCTTACCCACCCCCACAGACACCCAAGGGTGGAGGTTTGCACCTGGTGCTTCACCCACCTCAAAATCGCTGAGCTCGCTGTCCTCTGCTTCCACAAACTCCCTTTTATCCACGTCCTGCAAGGAACAGAGGCAGGGACTGAGCACAGCAGTGCCATGGGAGAGCCACCAAGGCCACCACAAGGTTTTTCTGAGGTTTTTCCAGCAGGAAGGGGCAGCACCAGGGCAGGGCTGGAAGCTTTACCTCATCATCATCATCATCTTCCTCCCTCTCTGCATCCGAGTCGCTCTCGCTCTCAGCATCTTGCTGCTGCAGGGCCTTGTCAAAGGCGTGGATGGGGAAGTTGTAAATGTCTCCATACTGAAAGGAAAATTGGGATTTTCTGTAAGCCACAGGAGGAAGATGAACTTTGGGGGTGGGGGCGTCACTGAAAGCCTGCACGGGGCAGCATCAGGCTGAGATGTGGATCAGCCCAACCCTGACCCCACAGTCCTGCACAGAACAGGAGGGCAGCCCTCGTGTTTTGGGGCTCCATGTTTTGGGGCTCCCTGTGCACAGGAGGGGAGCCCTCGTGTTTTGGGGCTGTCTGTGCACAGAGCAGGAGGAGAACCCTCATGTTTTAGGGCTCCCTGTGTTTTGGGGAGCCGGGCAGCAGCCCAGGGTCACACCGTGAGCTCTGTGTGACCCTCACTCACCGTGTCCTGCTTCAGCCTCTCCAGCAGCTCCTTCTCGATGGCGTTGTCCAGCTGAGCAGCGATCAGAGCTTTCTCCTAACACAGAGAAGAGCATAGAGCAGCCCTGTGAGGCCCAGGGGCAGTGGGGACAGCAGCAGAGGACAGCAGGGGACAGCAGTGACACAGAGCAGCCCTCACCTCTCGCCTGTTCTCGCGCCTCTCGATCTTCCTGCGCAGCGGGACGAGCTTCCTCCTGCAGGGAACAGGCACTGGGAATCTCACAGCTCTGGGACAGCAGCCAGCAGCTGGAGCATTCCCAACACGTGGAATGTCCTGAGGGCTGAGTGCCTCAGGAGAAGAAAGATCTAAATGATGGGGAAGGGTCTGGAGGGGCCACAGGAGCAGCAGCTGCTCCCAAGGGACAGCTCTGATCTCTGCTCTCTGTGACAGGGACATGGCTGGAGCTGTGTCAGGGCAGGCTCAGGTCGGATTTTAGGGGAAGATTCTTCCCCCACAGGGTGATGGGCACTGCCCAGGGAATGGGCATGGCCCTGAGGCTGCCAGAGCTCCAAGATGGACACTGCTCTCAGGGACAGGAGGGGTTGTTGGGGTCTGTGCAGAGCCAGGATTTGGGATCAACCATCCCAAAGCTCAGCACATTTATACACAGGATTCCTGCAGCTCATCCGTATCAGATCCATCCAAAACCCGCAGGAAAACAGGCACAAGCTCCGTGTCACAGCAGTGACAGAGAGGCAGTGGCTCCAGAAGCCACCAGTGGTCACTTCCATGGTCACTCCCGTGTCCCTTACTGTCTCTTGAGGGTCAGCTTGCGGATGCGGATCAGGTACTGCGTGATCTTGGTGAACCTCTGCTTGCACTTGTGCCGGATGAAGCGGGGCCAGTAGATGAGGTTCTCATCAATCTCCTCCAGAGCCTTCTCATAGTTCTTGCTCAGCAGCACCTGCAGGGACAGGGGAAGGATTGGGTGACAGAGCAGGACAAAAAAGGGACGTTTGGGAGGGGCTGCATCACTCCCAGAGTCACAGAATCACCAAGGAAAAGCCCTCCAAGGTGAATCCCCACCTTGTCCCCAGCACCACCTCCAGGGATGGGCATTCCAAATCTCCCTGGGAAGTTCCAACCCTTTCTGTGGAGAAATTCCTCCTGCTATCCAAGCTGAGCCTCCCCTGGCAGAGCTTCCCTCCCTCCCCTCAGTGGGGACACGCAGCCGCTGTCCCTGCCTGTCCCCGAGCTCACCCGCTCCCAGAGGCGCCGGGGAAACGCCGCCCGCTCGATCGTCTTCATGTAGAGATAACAGCGACCTGGGAACAGGAACAAACCCCCTGAGCCCCTCCCCAGAGCCAGGCAGTGCCACCACCCCTCCCTGCCCACGGCTGGATCCCAGAAACATCCAGAGCGGGAAAGACTCCCAACACCAAATCCAACCTTTGATCCGCACCTCGTCCCCAGCCCAGGGCACCGAGTGCCACATCCTGGCATTCCAATGACACCTCCAGGGATGGGGACTCCAAACCCTGCCCGGGCAGCCCTTTCCAAAGCCTGACCACCCTTCCTAGGAATGGATTCCCCCTGCTGTCCCTGCTGTCACCTTTCTCCTCACGGACAGTGGCGTACTGGCTGTTGGCCAGCGGGCAGGAGGAGCGGTTGCACAGCCCTGTCAGGTTGTACTCGTTCCTGCAGAAATTCTGCGTTTTGGTGCTGGAAAAAAGGGACAGGGAATGAATGAGGGAAGAGCAGGAAAACCCCACTGCTCCCACAGCTCACCCCACGCTCTGTGACTCTCACATGGGGGCACAAAGGTGACACTATGGGGTTTGGGGGGTACCCGTGCATGTCCCTCCCGTTCCTTTCCCTGCTGGATCCCCCCAAAGCCCCCCTGGGCTCAGCCCACCCCGTCCCCCCAAACTCACGTCATCTTGTAGGAGCAGAACTGCCTGTTCCCCAGCATGCTCCAGACAACCTGCGGGGACAAAGAGCGGGTGACACTCCGTGACACCCCTCACCCGGTCCCCCTTGTCTCCCCCGCCTCCGGTGCGGCTCTGACGGGGGACACCCCACACACATCGGGGTTTTCTCGGTGTTCCCCCGGCAGGGAGACCGCGGTGCCCCTGCGGAAGCGCAGACAGAGCACCTCTGCTGCTGCCAAATCCCCATTGACACCCCCGGCCCTGCTGCCCCCCTCAGCCACCGCCGCGCTGGGGACAGGGGACCCTCGGCCACGTGGGGCCGTTTGACACGGGGCCCAAAGAACGGTCGGACTCACATCGTCCGAATGCATGGTGGCGGTGACAGAGGTGACAGAGGCGACAGAGGTGACAGAGATGGCAGTGACGGTGGCAGCGGTGGCGGGAACAGCGGGGACTGACGCTGCTAGCGGACCCGGCCGCGCGGTCTAGGGCGCCGCCATTACAGGAAGGGGGGGGGCGAGCGAAGTCTCGCGAGAGCGGCGGTGCTGTGGGCGGGAAAAGGGCGGGAAGGAGGGCGGGAAAAGGGCGGGCCGCGCTGTCATGGCGGCGGTGCCGCGCCCCCTCAGGGCGGAGATCAAGCAAACCCTCCCGCGAACGGGCGCTGGGGGCCCCCGAGCGGTGTGTTGGGGACAGGTTAATGCTGCACCCTGGAGCTGTGGGAGAAACTGCAGAGTCTCTGCCAAAATCTTCCCTCAGAGCTTCCGAGACCCCCCCCGGCTGCAGCCCCTGACATATCCACGTTAAATACAGTGATCTCACTGGCTCTGTTGACTGAGTCTAAACCTTATTCCCACCTCGGTTTATTTAGAGTTCTTCAAACGAATAAATTAATTTGATGTATGTTGGGAAGGACACGCGAGCAGCTCTGAGTAGCACAGACATAGCACAATACATCAGACTACACCAAGACACAAATAAACGTTTTTTAGTGTCCTCAGAGGAGCGGTGACATTGCAGTGACATCTTTACTGCCTGCTGATTCCATGGTTAAATCCCACTGAATGGATGGAGCCTCCAGATCCTGGTGGCTGGAGAAGAGGTTGGAAATTCAGCCACGAGGCTAAGTTGGCTGTGTCTGCTCACACATCCATGTTCTGTAACCATAATTCTAATTCCAAAGCAGGACATGGAATTTGCCATTCGCCATTCCTTGCCCTGGCTATTCCACGTTTTCCGCCTCCCCTGCGAGGGATAATTCCTGCTGGGCTTCCTTCGGGGTGTAGCTTTTGGGTTGCATGGGGCACTCCTGGCTCAGGATGGCCTGGGTGAAGCAGAGCAGAAATCGTGCTTTAGTAAAAATAATGATTAATTTGAACAGTTAGCAGGAGCGTTATCACACTGGGAAAAATCCAAAGCAGACTTTCCCCCAGGGAACGCAAGTGAGTGCAGGGAAGGACTCCCTAAACTTCCCCGCTTCCATCTGAGTTTTTTTTTTTTTGTCCATTTTTGAGGGCGGCATAGAGCCTAACGGGGAAGACGCAACCCTTGGCAAATTTATTCTTAATTCCCTCAAACCCTTGGGGCGTGAACTGCAGGAAAGCATCCCTGACTGACCATCTTCTCCTCGGTGGCCGGGGGGCTGCGCAGGAGCCAGCAGAGCGGCGCGTACGCCACGTTCAGCGCCCCAACGATGACCATCAGCCAGGGGAAACCCAGGGCTCGCACAATCGCCCCGCCCGTGGAGGGACCTGCAAATCCACACATCCAGAAGGGATAAAACACCGGGGAGACACACCCTGAGTAGCTACACCACGAGTAAAACTCTCCTACCCACGGCGAAGCCCATGCAGAAGGCCACGTCGGCGATGGCGTACACGGTGCCGTAGGCTGAGGTGTGGCGCAGGTCCACCAGGTAGCCCATGATGGGCATCATGGAGGAGTCCACCATCCCTGCCCGGGGCATTGGGGGCTCCTCAGTGCCCGCTGCCCCCGGGCCAGCTGCCCAGGAGCACCCCCAGCTTACCTATGGCAAAGCCCAGGCCGGCGTTGGGGCCGATCAGCCCGTAAATGTTGGTGGCCAGAGGGACCTGGGAGAGGAGGGAGAGGAGGCGTGAGGCCAGGAGGGCTGTGGGAGGTGGGATTCCGTGGAATCATGGAATGGGTTGATAAAAGGGATCTTAAAGCCCATCCAGTGCTGCCCCATACCATGGGCAGGGACACTATCCCAGGTTATCCCAGCCTGGCTTTGGACATTTCCAGCAATCCAGGGGTAGCCGCAGCTCCTCTGGGAATTCCAGCCCAGCCCCTCTCCACCCTCCCAGGGAGGAATTTCTTCCCAATATCCCATCCAACCCTGCCCTCTGGCACTTTGAAGCCATTTCCCCTTGTCCTGTCCCTCCATCCCTTGTAAATCCTCTCTCCCCATCTTCCCTGCGGGCTCTTGGGCAGCCAGGATTTGGTCACCTCACAGTCTTTTCCAGGATGAACAATCCCAAAATTCTCAGCCTAAAATCTAGAGACCTTTCTCCAAGCAACCCCTGAGCATTTGCCATGCCAGGACTGTGAAAAATCCCTGCAGAGACACCTCAGATTCCGCTTTGCTACTCACACAGAGGAGGCTGATTCCCACCACAGCCATCCCAGTCATGGAGCACAGCCACCTGCAGCGTGAGCAGAGCACAGGAGTTCTCAGCCTCCAGCAGAACATGCCGAAATTTGGGCTGGGCTGAGCCAAAATCTTTAATATCCCCTTTACCTGCCCATCCTGTTAGCCAGAATCCCAAAGAGGTTGGTGCCAACGAGGTAGGAGATGCTGGCAGGCAGGAATGCCATCCCTGGGAGACAGAAAGGATTAAAAAGTGTCAAGAAAATGCAGATTTGCACAAATTTTCACCCTCCCAGCCACCTCATTTGGAGAATATCATGAGCCAGGCCAGGCACGTGAACATTTCCTGTCACAGTTTCTCCCTCTTCCACCTTTTCCCTCGCTAAATAAAGAGGAATAAAGCTGCTTAAGTAAAAAGCTCGGGGATCATTGTGTAGCTGACAATTAAATATTTGCTCTCCCTGCTGCTTTACCAGTTGTTTATTTTTCATATCCTCTCCTGCTGGATAAATAAAAGTGATCAGCTCCATTTCCCTGGGACTGCTTCCTTATTGGAACACACTGATTTGTGTTTAATTTCCTCTCCTCTAACAGCTACAGAACGGGTTTAATCCTCCAGGTTTAGCCCAAGATCTTCTGGATTATTTTCCCCAGAATTATGAGAGAAAGACACAAAACAAAGAAGCCCCTTGAGTTTAGAAGAGCTTGTAGGAGGGGTGGGTTGGTGTCGAACTCTGAATCCAAACTGCTCTCAAATCTCAGGTACCTGAACATCTTAGGGAATACATTTCGGATTTTTTTTCCTCAAAAATCACCTCAAAGCTCCACAAAACCACCTCAAAATTTCCTCAAAGTGGTGACGAGGCAGCCCTGAGTGCTTTTCCCACTCCAGGATCCCTGCGTGCCTCTCGCCCCTCCTTGCCCCAGGGAAGCTTTTAGTGCCTGGCTGTTGCTGAGGATAACTCGATCAGGAGCAATTCCAACCCCAATCCAATCCAATTTGGGATCTAAGTGCAGCCCGGGGCACCCCCCGGGTCATTCCTGCTCCAATTGGGTTTTATCACCATTCCTGGTTTATTCTTGCAGCGAGCACAGGCGCTGTTATCTCCACATCCCATTTTCCAGGCAATCAGCACAGCCCATCCTGCCCTGCCTGGGGTGCTGGGAACGGCCTCATCTCCCTGGGAGCTGCCTCTGCAGAGTCCATCTGGCCTCCCCCAATTCCAGCCCTGCACAAGATGGGCTCCCAGGGCACCCCGCTGCCTCCCTGCCCCATTATTGCTCTGCTGCAGAGCAAATTCCATACAATCTTTTCAATAACAGAGCAGAGCAGCCACCACTGAGGACATTTCCAGCTGGAATTGGGGCCATGCCCAGCCTAGGATTGCAGCAGGGCAGATGTTTCCTTCTTTTTTTTTTTTTTCTGTTGGATTGATATAAAAGATGATTCAATCCCTCCCACAGTGCCCAGGCAGGGCCAGATTTTAGTCCCTGGAAGTGTCTGAGGAACTCCTGGACGTGGCACAGAGTGCTCTGGGCTGGGCACAGCGTTGGGATCGGTCACAGGCTGGGTCTAGGAGGGTTTTTCTGGAATTCCAAACTCCCTGAAGCCCGGAAGAGCACGGGACCTACCGAGCTGCCACTGCGGGGGGCACATGGTCTGCAGCATCCAGATGGGCAGCGTGGGCTCCAGCATGGCCACACCCATGTTGGAGAAGCACAGGGCCCCTGGAAAAGGGAGGGAAAGGAGAAAAGCTCAGGTTTAGCCCTTTTTGCTGCTGTTTCAAGCAGGCACGAGGGAAACTTTAACAAAATAGAAGGGTCCACCTTTACCTGCAGCCACCAGGATGTAGGGATCTCGCAGCAGGGTGGACACCGGGGTGGCTTTGGTGCTCTGCCAAGGGGGTGACGTGGGCAGGGGGCTGTGGGTGCCCTCAGCTGGCCCCTGGCACAGCCCCCAGCCCCGGGCAGTGCCCACCTCGCTCCCCCAGCGCCCTGCTCACCTCGGGGGAGATGCGGGAGGGCTGCAGGATGCACAGCTGCAGAGCTGGGGACAGAACACCGCTGGTGGCTCCTTCCTGCAGGCACCACTCCTTCCTCCCACCCCACTGTCCTTCCCCTCAGCCTGACCCATCCCAGCAGCACAACCCCAACGTGCAGGGGCTGTTTGGGGACCTGGAGAGGTTTGGAAGGGTTTTATCAACCCCCGAAGCTGCCAAAAGTGCGAGTGCTCCCGTGGGGCTGCCAGCTGGGAGCGTGCCAGGAATGGGATGAGGAAAAGAAAAGGATGAAAGCAGGAAGTTTGACAGGCACGAGGCCCACAGTTCATTTTCCAGCTTCATTACGGATCTCTTGCTTTACAGCCAGATGAGGACAGTAATTAGGACTGTAATTTAATTAGCTCCACGCTTCCCACTGCAAATGCAGCTCCTGCTGGCTGGAACTTTGCTGTGGCACTCGGGAAGCTCCCGTGGCCTCTGTCTGGGAGCAAGAACGAGGCTCCAATTCTGCTGGCAGAGCCCGATCCCTTCATGGCACCAAGAGGCTGCAGACAAGGGTGTCTTGCCAGAGAATTCACAGCTCAAAGAGCTTTACTGAATGTGCTGTTCGAGCCATTAAAGCAATCCAGGGGGTTATTAAATAATGAGGCATTAATTCCAGCTCTGTTGCTGGGTCAGTCATCCGGAGATGGCAAAAATCTGATTTATCCCTGATGGAATAACCAGTGCTGATGGTATCACCCACTGTGGTGCTCTGCCTCTTCCTCCCCCCAGGCTCTCCCCAAAACACCCACATTTCAATCATTTTCTTTATTTGCAAGGTTCAAGCCTTTGGTTTCTCACCTCCATCCAAGAGGGCGAGGAAGGCCAGGACCAGGAAGGGCGAAGCTTTCCCCACGAATTCGTACATGACACTGCCAAAGGGGGCCCCGACTGCAAGGGGAGGGCTGGGTCACACCTGGCAGTGCCACTGTCCCCAGAGACTGTGGCAGTGCCACTGTCCCCAGAGCCTGTGGCAGTACCACCGTCCCCAGAGCCTGGAGTGCTCTGAGTCCCTGCTGGGTGTTTGGGGAGGTGTCAGTGCCTCAGGCAGTGCCAGGGAGAGGTCAGGAGGAGGAAGAGGAGGAAGAGGAGGAAGAGGAGGAAGAGGAGCACCCAGCAGTGCCAGGGAGAGGTCAGGAGGAGGAAGAGGAGGAAGAGGAGCAAGAGGAGCACCCAGCAGTGCCAGGGAGAGGTCAGGAGGAGGAAGAGGAGGAAGAGGAGCAAGAGGAGCACCCAGCAGTGCCAGGGAGGGAGCAGGAGNGGCAGTGCCAGGGAGAGGTCAGGAGGAGGAAGAGGAGGAAGAGGAGGAAGAGGAGCACCCAGACCATGGAGGGGTCAGGAGGAGGAAGGGCAGCACCCAGCCCATGCAATGCCCATCCAGGCAGGTGGGGTTGCAGGAACAGGAGATGCCATGTCCCCCTGTGTCATGCCGTGTCCCTCTGTGTCATGCCGTGTCCCTCTGTGTCATGCCATGTCCCCCTGTGTCATGCCATGTCATGGCAGGTCCCTCTGTGTCATGCCATGTCCTGCTGTATCATGCCATGTCCCCGTGTGTCATGCCGTGTCCCCCTGTGTCNGTGTCATGCCGTGTCCCCGTGTCATGCTGTGTCCCGCTGTGTCCTGCTGTGCCCCGTTGGGCACTGGGCTCCTTACTCAGCACGCCCAAGGCCAGGCCCCCCAGCGCGATCCCCATGGCTCTGCCCCTCTCCGAGTCGTCCGGGTACACGCTGGCCAGCAGCCCCAGGCCTGGGGGCACACACAGAGCCCACCTCAGCCTGGCTGGGTCCTTGGGGGGCTCCTCTCTGGGATTTGGGGTTTTAGGGGGGTTCAGCTGCTCCCAGGCTGGTGCTGGGTGCAGTGAGGAGGAGGAGGACCCAGCCAAGGGGTGCAGCCAAAACCTTCACCTGCCACCGAGGAGAAGGAGGAGCCGATGCCTTGGAGGGCTCTGGCGATGAACAGCAGGGTGTAGGTGCCTGAGAAAGCAAACACTGCACAGGGAGGGGAGAGCTGAAACCCGCAGCACAGGGCTAGGCTGGCCCCAGCCGGCACTGGAAGGGGTGAGAGGGCAGAGAGATTGTCCTCGTCACCCTCTCCTGAGCCTGGGACCCTGCTCTCTCCTTTCTCAGGTGGTTCTCTGCTGTGCAGGGTGGGGAGGGTGGTACTCACTGACTGTGGAAAGGAACATGATGGTGAAGCCCAGGAACATGGGGATGTGGTAGCCGATCCTGGAATGGGAAAAAAGGAGGCCCCAGCTCAGGAGGGCTCCTCGTTCCCCCCAGGAAATGTCTGTGGGTGGGAAGCAGCTCCTGAGGGGGTGATGCTGCTCAGAGGGACCCCCAAAAACTCTGCAAAGCCCCCCCAGGGACACAGCTCAGCCCACGTGCCCGCCCCGGCACAGCTCAGCCTCTGCAGGAGAGAAAGAAAACCTGAAAAGAACATTTTATCCATCCACAGCAGGCTGGGAGGCTGTGTTTGTTTGTGGCTGCTGGTGTTAAACAGCATCTGCCAGCACCTGAGGAGAGCTTTAGTGAGCTTTATGTGGGACATAAACTCACAAGGCCTGTGCAGGCTGTTAGGAAAGGTGACATTCCTGCCTTTTGGATGGATATATTTCACCTCTTGCTGTTTCCCTCCCGGCAATCCCCGCAATTCCACGCGATTCCTCAGCCCCTGGCGATTCCAGCAGCAGGCAGGAGCCGAGGAATCTCATAGAATCGCAGGAACCCCCGGGGTCTGACCTACCTGTTGGTCAGCACACCCACCCAGGGGTTGACCAGCAGCTGGACCAGAGCCTTGGAGGCGAAGAGCAGCCCCACTCGGGTGTTCTCCTGGGCCAGGAACTCCCCACCCTGCAGGCAGCCCCTGGGGGGGGGTCCTGCGGGGCTGCTCCCCGTCCCATTCCCGGCGCTGGTGGAGCCCCGAACGGGCACGGTGGTGGTGTCAGAATTGGAGAAAGGAGGAGCCCTGGTGGCTGCGGGAGTTGCTTCGGGCAGGGCTGGGCTCGCGGGGCTCTCGGCACCTTCGTACTCGGTCGTGTAGAGGAAGGTGGGGACGATGGGTACTGGGAAAAAGCCGAGGAAGGGATTAGGGAAGGATTTTCCTGCAGTTCCTGGCTCGGCACGGAGCTGAACTGAGCGGAGCTGGGCAGCTGGGGGGTCCTGGAAGGTCACCTGGGCAGGGACCCGCTGGCATCACCCAGGGACCGATGGAGAGGAGAGCCCAGGACAGCCCTGAAGAGCCCCACGCTGTGTCCCCAAAGAACCCCACAGTGACAGCCCCAAAGAACCCCACACTCTGCCCGTGAGACAGCCTCACAAAACCCCACGCTCTACCCATGAGACGTCCCCAAAGAACCCCACATTTTGCCCATGAAACATCCCCCAAAAACCCCATACTGTGCCCTCCAAAAAACCCCACATTGTACCCTGAGACAGCCCCAAAAAACCCCACACTTCACCCTGAGACAGCCTCAAAGAACCCCACACTTCACACTGAGACAGCCCCAAAAAACCCCACACTTCACCCTGAGACAGCCTCAAAGAACCCCACACTTCACCCTGAGACAGCCCCACAGGACCCCACATTGTGCCCCCAAAGAACCCCACACTGCACCCCCAGGCAGCCCCACAGGACCCCCCCAGCGTCCCCCTGAGCCCCAGCCCGTACCCACAACAGTGAGCAGGATGTTGTCCAGCAGCAGAGCCACGAACACCACGGCCAGCACCAGCCTGGGCGAGGCCCTGCCCGTGGCCAGCCAGTGCTGGGACATGGCCAGGGGCACGGCCAGGGGCACAGAGCACGGCCAAGGGTCCTGCGGGCTCCTGGGCTCAGGGGTCACAGCCTCCAAAAACCTGCCCAGGGAACATTCCAGGTTAAACTTCCCATGGGTCACGGCTTCTCCCTTGGGAAAGCAACTCCTGGGGTCACTCAGTGTGTGCCCAGGATGTCTGTGCTGTCCCCAGGATCTCTGTGCTGTCCCTGGGATCTGGGTGCCATTCCCAGGATCTGGGTGCCATTCCCAGGATCTGGGTGCCTTTCCCAGGATCTGGGTGCCATTCCCAGGGTCTGGGTGCCATTCCCAGGATCTGGGTGCCATTCCCAGGATCTGGGTGCCGTTCCCAGGATCTGGGTGCCATTCCACAGGGTCTGTATGTTTTTTCCCAGGATCTAGGTGCCATTCCACAGGGTCTGGGTGCTCTTCTCAACATCTGGGTGCTGTCCCCAAGAGCTGAGTGCTTTTCCCAGGATCTGTGAAGTTTCCCCAGGAGCTGGAACCACCAGCTCCGCTATAAAACGCTGTTTTCATCAATCCTGCTTTGAAATTCCCAGCTGGAGCGTTCTCCAACCATTCCCACTCTCCTGAGACATCCTGTACCTGCTCCAAGGCATCGTTTAAGTCTCCTCACAGACTGAGCCTCATCTTATCCGAGGTAATCTCGACATCTTTTGTTCCCTGTTTGTTCTTCAGAGATTCAATTGGGCCTCAAAGGAAACTCGTTTATCTCCCGTGCCTTTCCTGATTGGAATGTCAGGGCCAGGCACGGCTCTTCAAAGGATGGGATTGAGATCGAGGCTTTCAAGGTAACATCACTCCCAAAAAAATCCCTCCAAAATTTGGATTAAACAAACGAATGGATCACTGAACCCCTCAGCTCTTGGGGGCTGAGCTACAAAATGGATGAGGCTGAGTCCGAGCTCTGCCTCTTCCCAAAAATTCTGCCTGTCCTGAAATACCAGGCGATGGGAATTGTCAGCTTTCAATTACAAAAAGCAAACACTCCAAAAGCTTTATCATCACGGGGAAGGTGCCACACCACATGGAGAGCAGGGCTGGCTTCTCGAGCAAGTACCAAACACCAGAATTAATGCAGGGGAATATAAATATAAATAAATTCACAGCAGAGAAAGCAGAGGCGATGAAGGCACGATTGTCCAGCACAAACCCTGTCCCCTTTCTCTGCCGTGTGGAGCAGAGGAAAATGTTCTTACCCCGGCACCCATGTGAGCGTGGAGCCGCTGCCGCCGCCTGGCCGAGCTCTGCTCCCCCGGGATTTACGATTCCCGGTTATCAGGAGAGGAGAGGAGTGTCCCTGGTCCCTGCAGCTTTCGTTGGAACCTCACACGGCTGTCCTGGAGCGTCAGCAGGGCTGGGCCGAGGGCTGCCAGGGGGGCAGGAATGTTTATCCTCACTGCCAGCTTCCAGCAGGGCTGATCCCTCCCTGAGCACCGGGATTGGGGCACCTGGACCGGGATCGCGGAGATCTGGGGGATTCCTGCCTGGATTGGGGCACCTGGCCCCAGATTCTGGAAATCTGGGGGATTCCTGTTTGGATCAGGGCACCTGACCCTGGATCTCGGAGCTCTGGGGGATTCCTGCCTGGATTGGGGCACCTGGGCCTGGATCCCGGAGATCTGGGATTATTCCTGCCTGGATTGAGGCACCTGGCCCAGGATTCTGGAGTTCTGGGATTTCTGCCTGGATGGGGGCACCTGGCTTGGGATCCTGGAGATCTGGGATTATTTCTGCCTGGATCAAGGCACTTGGCCTGGCATTCTGGAGATCTGGGGGATTCCTCCCTGGATCAGGGCACCTGGCCCTGGATCCCCGAGCTCTGGGATTATTCCTGCCTGGATCAGGGCACCTGGCCCTGGATCCCCGAGCTCTGGGATTATTCCTGCCTGGATCAGGGCACCTGGCCCTGGATCCCCGAGCTCTGGGATTATTCCTGCCTGGATCAGGGCACCTGGCCCTGGATCCCCGAGCTCTGGGATTATTCCTGCCTGGATCAGGGCACCTGACCCGGGATCCTGGAGCTCTGGAGGATGTTGGGACCAACAGGTTTCGGTTCCTCCTCGCCTCAGCACTATCTCCTGCCCATGGGATGCTCTCCATGGCTTTTCCCGGTGCTGTTTTCCTGCCTCCAGGGACAGGGGGATATTCCAGGCTGGTTCCTGCCAGGCACAGCTGGGTGGAAAATCTCCTCACACCTGACGAGGTTTTGCTCTCTTTCCATCCATCATTTCTGTTTTCCTAAACTTCTGACACTTGGCTTCCGTGATTTCCCTTTTCAACCCCAAACCATCGCTATCCTTCATCCAGGACACAGAGATTTACTGCAGGGAGAGGGAATAAATCTGAAATATATTCACCTTTCCTCCTCTGGCACATAAATCTGCGGCTGGGGCCATTCATCTGCCTCCTGCCTGGCCCCAAAACCATCGCCAATATCGGCAGATGAGATTCCCTGCCCGGGAATTCCCTGGGCGAGCATTAGAGCGGGAGTTGAAGCCTTTAAATGGATTTCAGGAGCGGAGAATTGAACTGGAAATTGCTTTCCCGGGGTCTGGAGCCGAGGCGGGGCATGAGCGGGGCAGCAGCACCATCTGCTGCGAGAGCCCGGAGCTGCCGGGCCGGGAAAAGATCCAAATTCTCCTTCATCAGCTCTCAACCTTCCCCTTTTTCCCCTTTTCCCCCTGTTTTTCTTAATTTAATCCTTTCTGTGGAATTATCTCTGCTGTTTGCCCCCTCCTTGGGAAGTTTTGGTTTCTCTCTGCTTCGTTGCTCCCCCAGTCCGCCCAGAATCACCCAGACCTGTTTGCAAACGTTTTCCCAAATATTTCCCGTCCTGAGCGAGCGGGAGGGAGGGGATTGATTTGATCCCCAATCCGTTTTGTCTCACTGCTCCATCTTTCTCGCTTTCTTTCCCTTTTTCTTCGTCTTGTTTTTTATCCTTCTTTTTCGCAATTTTTTCGTCTCTTATTATTTTAAACGTTTTCTCTTTTTGTCTTATTTCCTTTTCCTTATTTTCCTCTTCCTCTTTTCTCTTGCCTTTTTTCTTCTTACCTTTCCCCTTTTGACTTTTCAGTTTTTTATTATTAGCAATTAACCCCTTTCCTTCCTCTTCCTCTTCCTCTTCCTCTTCCTCTTCCTCTTCCTCTTCCTCTTCCTCTTCCTCTTCCTCTTCCTCTTCCTCTTTCTCTTCCTCTTCCTCTTCTTCCTCTTCAGTTTCCTCTTCCATTTCTGTTTCCTTTTCCTATTTTCTTATTTTCCTCTTCCTCTTCCTCTTCCTCTTCCTCTCCCTCTTCTTCCTGCTCTTCAGTTTCCTCTTCCATTTCTGTTTCCTTTTCCTATTTTCTCCTTTTCCTTTTCCTTTTCCTTTTCCTTTTTCCTTTTTCCTTTCAGGACCTGGGACAGCTCCGGCCCCGCCCCTCACCGCGGTGGGCGTGGCCCGTGCGTGCGTGGGCGTGGCCCGTGCGTCACTGGGCGTGGCCCGTGCGTCACTGGGCGTGTCCCTCCCCGCGCTATACCCGCGCACGCGCGGCCGCCCCCTCACAGCCGGTCCAACATGGCGGCGGTGCGGGCGCTGCGCGGGGCCGTGAACGGCGCCGGGCCCGGCGGGCCCCGCGAGCAGGCGGCGGCGCTGACCCGCGACTTCCTGTCCCAGCCGCGCCTCAGTGAGTGCGGGAGAGCCGGGAGGAGCCGGGGGGCTGCGGGGAGGGGGGATCGGCCCGGCCCGGTTCGGCTCGGCTCGGCTCGGGGGCTGCAGCCCCGCGCCCGGACAGGCCGCAGCCTGGGTTCGCCCACCCCTCAGAGCAGGCTGGGCTCGGTCTGTAATTAATCACCGTAATTAACCGCGGGAGCGGGGGAATTGGGCAGCCCAGCCCGCCGGTGGCGCCGCTGTCGCGTGTCCTTCCCGCAAAGCCGGGGTTTGTACCGAGAACGGGAAATGGGAGGGTGGGATGGAGTCTGTTCTGGAACACTGCATTGAGAAATCGGGTGAAAAAGGGGAAATGTGGCGCTTTGGTAAAATCCTTTCACGGCAGTGCAGTGGGGGGAAATCAGAGTATGTGAAGGTGATTTGTCTGTCAGCAATTACATGAATTACATAAAACGGCTTTATCTGTGCCCTAAGTAGCAGCAGGACCTTCTGGGTCATGAATCTTTTGGAAATACCCATCAGGTTTGGAAGCCAAATCCATCACTGCAATTCCAGGGCTTTACTCTGGAGCCAAGGTGACTCCAGGTTTTTCCACGTAGGTTCTGGCTTTTCCCTGAACTTGCACCAATCTGGTGGTGGAAAATGTTCTGGGTTGTTTTTGGTTCGTCATGGAACTGGTGGAGAGGGTGATGAGGAAGGAGCGCTCATGAGACAGTCATGGGGTGAAATGCCTCATTCAGGGTCAGGTTTTCCAGGGCTCCTGGCTGCAAACCCTCGGGCTCTGAGCTGATTCCTCTTCTGGATAATCCTGGGGGACTCTCCCTGCTCAGGACACAGGAGCAGCCCAGATGCTGCTGCTAATAAGGAGTAATTATTGGACAGGTCTCTGTCTCAGGGTGTTGAGAAGGATCTTAGGAGTAAAACTGAGTTTAAGCCCAGCTCGCCTTAGCCTGGAGCAGTTTGATTATTGCCCGTTAAGCTCTGACATTGCAACAGTTTCAGCTGTTTTATTGCTGGGTAAACACGGAGCTGTTGACAGTGCAGACAGAACCTGGGGAGCTGCCAGGCCTGGGGTGGCCCTGGTGATTCCCTGGTGCTGCTGCAGGAATTTGGGATCCTGGCTGGGCTCTGCATGGCCCCACTCTCCCATTTCCCCTCCTGTTCCAGTGAGGAACAGCCCCAGCTGCTCCTCGTGACCCTGAGGGAGCTCTGACTCAGGATTTCCTCCATCTGGGGGTCAGGTGATGCTTTTTCCCTGAGCTGACAGCAAAATCCTCTCTTGGAGTCACAGAATCATGGAATGGTTTGGGTTGGAAGGGGCTTAGAGCCCATCCTGTGCCACCCCTGCCATGGGGACACCTTCTGCTGTGCCAGGGTGCTCCAGGCCCCCTCCAGCCTGAGCAGGGAACTCCTGCTGTGGAGAAAAAAAACACTGGGATCACCTCAGAGTCACCTCCAGGGAGCAGGAAAACTGCTCCATGAATTCCTGTCGTGGAGAAGAAAACAGGGATCATGTCAGAGTCACCTCCATGGAGCAGGAAAGCTGCTCCATGAATTCCTGTCATGGAGGAGAAAACAGGGATCATGTCAGAGTTACCTCCAGGGAGCAGGAAAACTGCTGGACACCCAATCCTGTTCCTAATAAACAGAAATCAGGCCCCAGGCCTGAGCCTGGTGATGGGAATGAAATGGAAAATGGGATGTGGGATATTCCTGACTCCTGCCTTGTGTTTTTTTCCAGCTTACAAAACCGTGTCGGGTGTGAACGGGCCCCTGGTTATCCTGGACCAGGTCAAGGTAAATTCTCAGCTGCTCATGGAGCTTTTGGAGGGAGAGTTGACAGGAAAAGCTGGGAAAGGTGAAATCCAGACTGCTGGGAAATTCCCCGGAGTGATTTTTGATACATTTCTGACTGCTGGGATAAGTGGGAGCGTGGAAATTCCTCCCTCCAGGGCTGGAGAGTTGCTGGGGAAGGAAAGGAAACAGAGTTTGAGTTTTCCCAAAGCTCTGGAACGTTGGTTAAACTCCAAGCTGAAATGAACCTGTTTGCTTTTGTTCCTTCCACACCAGTGCTCTGGAAAAGGAAGCTGTGGACACTCCTGGCTTCTTCTCAAGCTGCTCTTAAGGGCAAAACTGCTGCAGGTTTTTCTTCTGCACTGGGGCTTTCTGCCACTGTTTGGAACTCAGGGTTTTTAGAACTGGTTCTGGCAGCTCCAACTGTGCAAATATTGTTTGTTCCCTTAAAAATGGCTTTAACCTGGGAAATTCAATATCCTGGGAAGGAGTTTGGTTCTGATGGTTAATTTATTCTTAAAAACCGAGTCGTTTGCAGGCTTGGAGCTGGTGATTTTGGTTTGCTGGCTGGATTTTAATGCCTTCCCTCCTCCCTTTTCCCCCCTCAGTTCCCCAGGTACGCCGAGATCGTGCACCTGACCCTGCCTGATGGCACCAGGAGGAGTGGACAGGTGCTGGAAGTCAGTGGCTCCAAAGCTGTGGTTCAGGTAGGAGCAGGAGCCTCTTCTTCCATCATTTATTAATCAGGATTAATAAATCATGAACCAAATCAAACCTGTCTGGAGATGTGTTCTTTTTAAATGAAAACAACTAATCACCTGCTTATTTCAAGTGGCATCAATAACTGAGAGATTTCTGGCAGTGCATTGTGACATTTTTGTTTTCACCCCCTCTGGATTTATTTCCACCCCACTGGATTCCTTTGCTGCAGGATTAAAGGAATCCCCTGGAATTTGCAGTATTGGATTCCAGCTCAGCCCTGTGCTAAGTGGGTGCTGGTATTTCTCCTCAAAAGCTGTTCCTTGTTCACATGATTTTATCTGAAGAACTTGGCAGGGGGGGAAACGCTTGAGATCAAAGGAATTGCAGCAGGTTTGGTGGTCGTTGCTGATACAATTCATGATTTTTTTTTAAGGGTTTTGTGGTGTTTTCTACCAGCTCTTGAAGCTCTTTCCAGAGCAGCTCCTGCTTTGTGCCCTGGGGCTGCAGGTGAAGCAGCATTCAGGGGTTATTTTGTGAAGCACAAAACTTGTGTCCTGTGATTTATTTTTATTTTTCCTGCTGCATTTGCAGGTATTTGAAGGCACTTCAGGGATTGATGCCAAGAAAACTTCCTGTGAGTTCACTGGGGACATCCTGAGAACCCCGGTCTCAGAGGACATGCTTGGTGAGGATTTCCATGTGAGGAGTGAACAGATTTATCCCAAATTAACTGCTTTTCATAATAATTATCTTTTTATTATTGTTCCCTATAGGCAGAGTGTTCAATGGATCAGGAAAACCCATAGACAGAGGCCCCATTGTCTTGGCTGAGGATTTCCTGGACATCATGGGTTTGTTCTTAATCCTTTTCTGAGGGGGAGGAAAATCAAACCTGCTGTGTTTCAGCTTTATGAATTTACATATTTGGTTTACAACACAAGATCTAACTTGGGAGGAGCTTCATCTCATTTTTGACTCTGTATGTGGCATTAAATTTCAGTTAAATTACCCAAGTGCAGGGAGATGAGGGAGCAGAAAAATTTCTGCAATGCTTGGGAGCTGCTCTTTATTATTTATAAATTTAATTCTACAACACCTAAAGGTGGAATGCTGAGAACCTGGCAGGGTTTTAAATCATTCCTAGCACTGACATGAACATTTAACACCAGAGTCTTGGGGCCTGAAAGGCTCAGGTGTGACCAGGTGCAGCTGAAGGTTTGTTGGTGTCACAGTGGGGTTTGTACCCATTTATCAGGGGGTGTTTGATAAATATTGTTTGATAAACTCCCAGCGTGTCCAGGGTTAAAGGAGTAACACTCTGTTCTCTCCAAAAATCCCACAGGCCAGCCAATCAACCCCCAGTGTCGGATCTATCCAGAGGAAATGATCCAGACTGGCATTTCAGCCATAGATGGCATGAACAGTATTGCCAGGGGGCAGAAAATTCCCATTTTCTCAGCTGCTGGGCTGCCCCACAACGAGGTGAGGCCTCAGAGCTGCTCTAAACCTGCTGGGAGTCAAGACTGAATTTAATTCTGGGCCGTGGAACAGCATCAGATGCAAACCTTGGGGTGTTTCTTGCCTAGATTGCAGCTCAGATCTGTCGCCAGGCTGGCTTGGTGAAGAAATCCAAAGATGTGATGGATTACAGCGAGGAGAACTTTGCCATCGTCTTTGCTGCCATGGGGGTGAGCCCACAGTGCTGGGGAGAAGTGGGGCTGGAAGAATCAGGGACATTCTGAGAGTGGCTGAAGTCTGAGCAGGTTTTGTGTGTGTGGAATTAAAGAATGGGTGTAAATCCCAAAGGGTTTTGGAAGGGCTGGAATCTGCCCCTGGAGCAGGGTGCCCAGAGAAGCTGTTGCTGCTCTATCCCCGGAAGTGTCCAAGCTTGGAGGAGGCTTGGAGCACTCTGGGATAGTGGGAGGTGTCCCTGCCCGTGGCACTGGAAGGGTTTTTGGGGTCCTTTCCCACCCAAACCATTCCACGATTCCATGTTAGAATCATCCATGATTCTAACAAAGCATGGCTGACCAGGATAAAGCATCTCAGACTCGATCTCCAGCCTGGAATTCCAGAATTTTCTCACTCTGGGAGTGTAGAGGAGCCTGATGGATGGAGGTCTTTACTGTGGGTTATTAATGAGCTCATCAGCCCTTAATTGGGTGTGAAATGTGCCAGGTTAAACCCAGCTCTGTGCTTTAGGTGAACATGGAAACCGCTCGGTTCTTCAAGTCTGACTTTGAGGAGAACGGCTCCATGGACAACGTGTGCCTGTTCCTGAACCTGGCCAATGACCCCACGTGAGTGGCCACTGCCTGAGGGGAGAGGGACAGACAGCCGTGGGGGGGAGAGGGACAGACAGCCGGGGGGGATGGAGCCTCACGGGTGTCCTGCAGGTGCTGCTTGTGCTGGGGTTTGTGGCAGCAGCGCTGCAGGTGCCATGGTGCTCGTACAGCTCTAGGTGAAGTGTTGCTGCTCCAGGTGAAATGCTGGTGCAGCTTTAGGTGCAATGGCGCTGCAGGTGTCCCCAGCGGCCCCATGTGGCTCCCAGGTGTCCCCCGGGTGCCTCCCAGGTGTCCCCAGCAGCCCCATGTGGCTCCCAGGTGTCCCCCGTGTGGCTCCCAGGTGTCCCCAGCAGCCCCGGGCGGCTCCCAGGTGTCCCCCGTGTGGCTCCCAGGTGTCCCCAGCAGCCCCATGTGGCTCCCAGGTGTCCCCCGTGTGGCTCCAGGTGTCCCCAGCAGCCCTCCTGACTCGGGGTTGTGTTGCAGCATCGAGCGCATCATCACGCCCCGCCTGGCCCTGACCACGGCCGAGTTCCTGGCGTACCAGTGTGAGAAACACGTGCTGGTCATCCTGACAGACATGAGCTCCTACGCCGAGGCTCTCAGAGAGGTGTGTGGGCATGAAGGTGTTAATTAATGTGTTTTTTGGCAGGCTGGGTGTTGGCAGAAAGGGCTGCTGTGAAGTGAGGAGTGAAGCTGCTGCTCAAGCTGTTGGAATTAATATTCACTGGAGTGGGTGGGGACAGCCAGTGAGGGTTTATGTCGTTCCTTGGTTGGCTGGGATTTATTTCTCTGCTGGTAATTCCACCCCTGGAAATGCCCAAGGCCAGCCTGGACAGGACTTGGAGCAACCTGGGACAGTGGGAGGTGTCCCTGCCATGGCAGGGGTGGCACTGGATGATATTTTGATATTTAAATTTCCTTCCAAGCCAAACCACCCCATAATCCCATGAACCAGCAGTTTGATACCCTCATTTTGGATTTTCCTTGTCCTGTCACACGGGCTGTGCTGACAAACACCTGAGGGGGTTTGTGTGGCTGCACTTGGCAGAAGAGGTGCTGGAAGTGCCCCGGGCAGGATGTGACTCCTTGGCAATGTTTTTGTGGCTGTGCCAGGTGTCAGCAGCTCGGGAGGAGGTGCCTGGGCGCCGTGGCTTCCCTGGCTACATGTACACTGACCTGGCCACCATCTACGAGCGTGCTGGGCGTGTGGAGGGCAGGAACGGCTCCATCACCCAGATCCCCATCCTCACCATGCCCAACGATGGTGAGTCACAGCCTGGGGGTCTGCAAAGCACTGCCCTTGGGGCACACAGCAGCACAGGAGTTTAGTTTTCCTGAATATTCCAGGCTTTGGCTGCCTTCTGATAAAAATGTTTCACCTTTTGAGGCCTCAGGCTTGGTGCTCACAGCCCTGATCCAAGAGCACTTGGGATTTGTGGAGGGATTAATTGCTGAAGTCACAATTGCTGAAGTCACCTGGCAACAAAAAGCTGCAGCTCAGTGCTGAAATGGATATAAAAGGGCTAAAAATATTCAAAACTTTTTTTTTTTTCACAGATATTACTCATCCCATCCCTGACTTGACTGGATACATCACTGAAGGACAGATCTACGTGGACAGGCAGCTGCACAACAGGCAGGTGTGTGCCTCACTGCTCAAGGTGCTTGGGGTTATTCTGATTTTTTTTTTTTAAGGATTCCTGATAACTCCTGTGTGTTTTCCCCCCAGATTTACCCCCCCATCAATGTCCTGCCCTCCCTGTCCCGGCTGATGAAGTCGGCCATTGGCGAGGGGATGACCAGGAAGGACCACGCAGATGTGTCCAACCAGCTGGTGGGTAAAAACCCCTCAGGGCACAGGGGCCAGGATCCCCTGGTATCCAGAACATCCCTGAGGCTGCTGTAGGGCCTTGGCTGAGTGTTCAGTGAGAGGTTTTGAGTTTGAACAGGAATTGTGGCTGATTGGAGAGGAGGGAACAG
Organism: Rhabdornis inornatus; assembly: GCA_013397075.1. Taxonomy (NCBI): domain Eukaryota; kingdom Metazoa; phylum Chordata; class Aves; order Passeriformes; family Rhabdornithidae; genus Rhabdornis; species Rhabdornis inornatus. Next base: position 166,825 of record VWZS01008403.1, on the reverse strand, counting down.
CCAAGCTGGGGGTGTTCACATGGAGAGGAGAAGGGTCCAGGGAGAGCTCAGAGCCTGAGGGTCTCCAGGAGAGCTGGAGAGGGGCTGGGGACAAGGCATGGAGGGACAGGACACAGGGAATGGATTCCCACTGGGAAAGGGGAGATTGGGGTGGGATATTGGGAAGGAATTCCTGGCTGTGAGGGGCTGGGGATCCCTGGCACTACCCAAGGTCGGGCTGGGATAACCTGGGAGTGCAGGAGGTGTCCCTGCCATGGCAGGGCTGGGATGAGATGAGGTTTGAGGGCCCTGCAGGCCCTTCCATGCTCCCTGAGCTGGGTCCAAGCCCTGCTCCCCTCACAGTACGCCTGCTACGCCATCGGCAAGGACGTGCAGGCCATGAAGGCCGTGGTGGGCGAGGAAGCGCTGACCTCGGACGATCTCCTGTACCTGGAGTTCCTGCAGAAGTTTGAGAAGAACTTCATCGCTCAGGGTAAGGATCCCAGCAGCTCCCAGCAGGACAGGGCTCATCCCAGAGCTGCCTGTGCCATTCCCTGCCCCACATCCCCCCCCGGGCTGTCCCTGCAGGGCCCTACGAGAACCGCACGGTGTACGAGACCCTGGACATCGGCTGGCAGCTGCTCAGGATCTTCCCCAAGGAGATGCTCAAGAGGATTCCCCAGAGCACCCTGGCTGAGTTCTACCCTCGGGATGCCAAGCACTAGCCCAGCTCCCTGTGTCCCTGCTCTGTGAGATGCTGGTTTGGTTTCCTTTTCCATGTGTTGGTGTTTCCCTGTCGCCCTCCCAGCTCCAACCAGCAGCAGGTGACACTTGTGGCACAGTGTGACACTTTGTTCCCGCTGAGAGCAGTTTGGAAAATATCCCTTCTCCCAAAAGCCTGGATCTTCAGGAGGATGTTTAGGCCAGCTTTAAAAATGTGCAATAGCCACCACGAGGTTTGGGCTTTGAAAGGAGCCTTTTGTGGGGTTTTCGAGGCTGAGCATGACCAGAAATTGCAAATCTTCACTTTCAAACCACGGGTTAGAAAACGTGAGACAGGAGATGTGACTTGCAGGACAACATTCCTCAGTGAAAAATGCAGGTTTTTAAGCAGGGCTGCATATTCTGAAGGGTTTGTGTGAATTGAGGACAGGGGGAGGTGACACTGGGGACTTCCTCACCAGCAAAGGTGGAAAAGACCTGGTCCTTTCAGAGGACAGTGAGGTGCCACCTGAAAGTAACAGGATAAAGCTTAAATATTGAATTACAGGTTTTAAATTGAAGTTTGCAGAGTAGATTTCCTCCTTCACCCTCTTTTGGTTCAATTCTGGAGATGCCAAACGGAGCCAGCAGCTCAGTCTGAGCTCAGAAGTGTCACCACAGCTGTTGGTGACTCAAGGCTTTGTGCTGCTGCTGAAGGGGATCCTGAGAGGTGAAAACAAACCTAAAACCTGGCCCAGGTGAGCTCAGCTTTTAAACCACGTCTTGTGCTACAGCGGGCACCAGGAGTTAATAAAAAATGGCAGCTTTTAATGTGAGAAAGGATATTTGAAACCTGCTCGAGGTGTGCTGGGCCCGTGCCATGGCTGGAGCTGTTGTGGTTTGCACTCCAGGCACAGATTTGCCTCAGCCCTGAGCTCAGCATTCCCAAACTCTGCAATCTTGGCTGGGCAATTCTGTGTTGTTCCTTTTCCAACGGGTTCAGCCGAGGCTCTGGGCCTGCTGCTGCTGGCAGAATTCCATGCTTTTTCCAGGCTTTCCTGTAGTCTGAGCTCTGGTCTGGCTCACCAGAGCATGTTGCACCTCCCTGCACGCCTTCAGGCCCGTCTGGGAAGGTGCTAACATGACTGGAATGTGCTAATTCCAGCTTTCCCTGACGTCTCCCTGTGCAGTTCTCTGGTTTGTCCCGTGTTCTCTGTGGCTGCAACAGCAACTTGATTCCAGTGCATTCCACCCAAAGCTGTGTCCAGTCTCTTCTTCCCGAGGTCAGGATGGGAGGCATGAAAATACTTTAATGTAGAGAATCTCTAAATAAATTAAATATGGAAGGTGTTGAACAAATGGGGGCTCTGATGATTTTGGCGGTGAAAAATCACTTGGGGTGTTCCTGTCCCCAGGGATTCTGGGAATGCGAATGGAGCAACTTCAGTGTGGATTAAGGGTCACGGGAACCACCCCCACATTGTCCCTGGAGCTGGTGGCTGAGGAGGAGGAGGGTCTGACCTTCAGCCTCAGCCCGAGTCATGAGGAAAGGCTTTGCAGGAATGTGCAGGGAATGTGATCCCTCTGTCCTCACATCCCTCCCTCTCCCAGGGCAGCTGGAAACCTAGAACTCCTGGAAAATGAGCTTTAGGCCCCAGTTTAGGTGGGGGTTTGGATATGAGGGGGGTCAGTCAGTGACCCCGGGCCCTTCCCCTCTCCTGGGCAGGGTCCAGGGTTAGGACAGAGCCTGTCCCTGCTGGGGACAGCCTGAGCCTGGCCCAGGGCCCTGGAAAATGGGAATGGCAAATCCAGGAGTGAGCAAACCCAGGAGTGACCAAAGGCAGAAATGGCAAATCCAGGAATGAATAAACCAAACCCTGGAATGACTAAACCTGGGAATGAGCAAAGCTGGGAATGGGCAAACCCAGGAATGGCCAAACCCAACCAAACCTGGGAAGGACCAAACCCAGGAATGGCAGACCTGGAAATGGCCAAACCTAGGAATAATGACCAAAGCAAATCCAGGAATGACCAAAGGCAGAAATGGCAAACTCAGGGCTCAACCAACCGCCCCCAAGAATGACCAAACCAAACCCAGGAATAACCAAACCCAGCTTTGGTTCCCCTCTGCTCAGCCCCTGGAGCTCAGCACAGGGTTTTCCCCGGTGCTGTGGGATGCACAAAGGCTGTGGGGCTGTCGCTCTGTCCCTGGCAGTGCAGTGACAGCCCCTGGCACGGCCCTGTCCCGCCTGGGGACAGCAGGTACCGGCTCAAAGGGCCGTGCTGCTCTCCCAGCTGCCTCCCACGGGCCTTTCCAGGCCGGCTGCTTTTTATAATTCAGATTTTTTTGATCCCGTAATGAGTAACGAGCAGCGCCCGGGGGCTCAGCCCCTCGCCAAGGGATGGCAGCCGGTGCCTGCCAGGGGCACACGCCAGCTGTCCCCTGCCTGCGGAGGGGAGGGGACAGCGCCGGGCGGCTCCGTCCCTGCCCCGGGGCTTTGGGGCCGGTGGCAGATGCGAGGCAGGGCCAGCCCAGGCTGCCGGGCAGAGCTGCCGGGGCTCATTTGCACATCAAAAGCGGCTTTTTTTACCCCAAACCCGGCCCTGCGAGCGGGAGGTGGCTCCGATCAATCCTCTGTCCCACGCGGGAGGGTTTGGGGCTGCATTTGGGTTTGGGTTTAGGTTTAGGTTCGGGTTTGGAGCTGTGTTTGGGGCTGCATTTGGGTTTGGGTTTAGGTTTAGGTTCGGGTTTGGAGCTGTGTTTGGGGCTGGGTTTGGGTTTAGGTTCGGGTTTGGGTTCGGGTTTGGAGCTGTGTTTGGGGCTGGGTTTGGGTTTAGGTTCGGGTTCGGGTTTGGAGCTGGGTTTGGAGCTGGGTTTGGGTTTGGAGCTGGGTTCGGGGCTGGATTCGGGTTTGGGTTCGGGTTCGGGTTTGGGTTCGGGTTTGGGTTTGGGTTTGGGTTTTCTGCCCTGCACACAGCCAGACACGCGTGCGGTGCCAGCGGGGCGCTGAAAGGAGATGCAAATCGGCTTTTCTCCGTCTCGGGGCTCATTTGCATGCGCTCATTAGTCCAACGAGCCGCGCTGCTCCTGCGGCAGCTGGAGCGGGGCTGGAGCGGGGCAGGGACCCCCCGGCCCGGGGATGCTCCAGCCGGGCTCGCTCTCTGTTTGCCCCCCAAAACCTGAGCCCGCGGTGCCCCTCGGGTGCTTCTGAAGCCACCCTGGTCATGCTGAACCTGTCCCCGAGGGATTTCCCCTGGGATTATCCGGCCTTGCTGCTTCGTGTCCCCTGCAGGAGCAGGGTCGCAGCTTTCCTGCTGCTCTCCCAGTACCCAGTTCACATCCTACTGCTCTCCCACTATCCAGTTTACATCCTGGTGCATTCCCAGTATCCAGTTTACATCCTGCTGCTCTCCCAGTACCCAGTTCACATCCTACTGCTCTCCCAGTATCCAGTTCACATCCTACTGCTCTCCCACTATCCAGTTTACATCCTGGTGCATTCCCAGTATCCAGTTTACATCCTGCTGCTCTCCCAGTACCCAGTTTACATCCCAGCGCTCTCCCAATATCCAGGTTTGTGCCAGGGAAAGGACAAGGCTGGCACAGCTCAGCTGCAGCTTTAGGAGGCATTTGGTGGAAGAGGGGTGGAACCATCACCTGCTTTTTGGGAGAAGCAGCCCAGAACTCTCAGGGCTGGGATTCTGGGTTTCCAGGGATGAAGTTTTGGCTTCCCTGGGCATTCCTGTCCCCTCACGGGGGTTTTCTGTCCCTTCCTTCCCCAGCAGTTCCAAAATAAACTAAAAAATAAATAAAATCTAAAAATAAATTTCCCTCACTGCTGGGCCAGCGGGGGCACAGCCAAGATTTCCCTGGAAAGCAGCAGCAGGTGCCAGGTGCCTTTTTGGGGTGCCCAGATCCACCCCCTGCCCCGTGGGTGCTGCAGAGAGGGGCAGAGTTTCCTGAAATTGGAGTTTTCCCCACTTTCTACTCCTCCTTTGCCTCCCCCATGCTGTTTTGTTTTGTTGATTTATATATATATATATTTTTTTTTTTTTGTGGAGTTGATTTGGTTTGGAGCGAAACAGCTGAAATAATCAAAATCCAACCTTGGGTTTGTTACAGCAGCCACAATTCACATCTCACTCGGAATTTTCCCTGGATCTCCTCAGGACTGGGACCTGACGGCTCAGGGATGGGGGTCAGGGTGAAAATCAGCCTCACCTGCAGAGCAGGGGGGTGAAGCTGGGGGGCTCAGCTGGCCCGGGTGGATTATCCCACTCTCTCTCTCCCATTATCCCACTCTCTCCCATTATCCCACTCTCCCTGATCCCAGAGCCCAATCCCTGCTTTTCCATGCTCGGGTTATCCCAGCTGCAGAGCAGAGATAACTCAGGGCTACAAAAAGCAGGGCCAGGTGCAAGGATGTCCCCAGAGGGGACCCTGGTGTGCTGTGATAAATTCTGATGGCTCGGGGCATGGAAAATCCTCACAATGAGGAGGAGGCTGTGGAAGTTTTAAAAAATTTATTTATAAATAAAAACATAAAATTAACCAGTAGTTTACATCAGTCACCATAAAGAACATCCAAAAAAACAAACAAAAAAAACCTGCAGAAAAATAATTCTCTGTCCAGGGTGGGACCACGGCTCCCACCTGGAGGACACACCTGGAATGCGACGGGCACACACAGCGCAAAGGTTGTGCAAAGGCAGCACGGCGAGGCCTCTGGAGATCACATCATCGAGCTGGGGGCACACGGGGACACTGGGGACAGGGACAGGGACGGTGCCACCGAGGCGAGCAGGAGCAGGGAATTGCCGGGATGGGCGAGGCCGGGACGGGCTCTGCCCCCCTCGGCTCGGGAGGGTCCGGGAGCAGAGCCCTGGCACGGGGCTGTGCCCTGGGGGATGCACAAAATCCCAACTGGCCTCGCCATCCCTGATCCTTCTGTTTTCCAGAACATCCTTGGGCAGGGCTGGGCACGGGCTGGGCACGGGCTGGGCCCACAGGAAGCTGAGGTTGGATTTTTCCAGTGGGCTGTGGGTGAGGATCGGCTGTGCCGGTGCCAGGACTGGCTGGAAAAAGCCAGGGCTGGCTGGGCAATGCCAGGACCAGCTGGGCAGTGCCAGGGCTAGCTGGGCAGTGCCAGGGCTGGCTGTAAATGTCATGAATGGCTGGAAAAAGCCAGGGCTAGCTGGGCAGTGCCAGGGCTGGCTGTAAATGTCATGAATGGCTGGCAAAAGTCAGAACTAGCTGGGAAAAGCCAGGCCCAGCTGGGCAGTGCCAGAACCAGCTGGGCAGTGCCAGGGCTGGCAGTAAATGCTATGAATGGCTGGGAAATGCCAGGCCCAGCTTGGCAACGCCAAGACTGGCTGGGCAGTGCCAGGATCAGCTGGGCAATGCCAGGATGAGCTGGGCAGTGCCAGGATCAGCTGGGCAATGCCAGGATCAGCTGGACAGTACCAGGATGAGCTGGGCAGTGCCAGGATCAGCTGGGCAATGCCAGGATGAGCTGGACAGTACCAGGATCAGCTGGGCAGTGCCAGGATCAGCTGGACAGTACCAGGATGAGCTGGGCAATGCCAGGATGAGCTGGGCAGTGCCAGGATGAGCTGGACAGTACCAGGATCAGCTGGGCAGTGCCAGGATCCGCTGGGCAGTGCCAGGATGAGCTGGNNNCAGCTGGGCAGTGCCAGGATGCGCTGGGCAGTGCCAGGATGAGCTGGGCAGTGCCAGGCCCAGCTGGGCAGTGCCAGGATCAGCTGGGCAGTGCCAGGCCCAGCTGGGAGAGCTGGGGCAGTGCTTTGGGGTGCTCAGGGCTGGGCGCAGAAGGCACAGACTGGTTCCTGTGTGTCACCTTTCCAGGCTGGAACGGCGCGAGGGACGCGGAATTTTGCACAGCTCGGAGCCCTCGGCCGAATTGGCGGCGTTGGGATTGTGCAAGACCCTCCCCCCCCTCCCCAAAGACCCCTGCAATGGGGCAGTGGGTGAATAATTGCAGCAAAAATATCATTGCACTGGCACAGAGGGGTCCTGGCTGGAGTCCGCACCCCAAAAACTGGGTCCTGCTGGTTCCTCCCCAGTCAGGGGGACACGAGGGTCACCAGCAGCAACACCTCATTATCCATGGAGCCACCCGCTGGTGGCAGGAGGACATTTTAAGAGCTGGGGTAGAAATTAAGGTGAATGTGGCTGGTTTGGGTTTTTTTTAGCTTCCCTCGGCGGGATCAGGGATAAGGCAGCCAGGGGTCCCGGGAGGGACAACCCCAGCGAGTGCTGTGGGGTGAACACAAACCCCATTCCTTGGTCAGACCATGGCTGGGACATTCCTGGGAATTCTTGGATGCAGCTGCTGATCCGGCAGCCGGGAGAAGGGACGGAGTCCTCGTGTGGGGGGAGGGTGTGGGTGCAGTGCAGGGGGGCTGTGCTCGGACTGAACGGGGATTTTGGGGGGGCTGTGTGCGGGTGGGGACCTTCC
>VWZS01008403.1:136869-151266 GCA_013397075.1 Rhabdornis inornatus | reverse complement strand
CCTTCTCTTTTCACCCCCCAAACCCTTCTCTTTCCATTCCCCAAATCCTTCTCTTTTCACCCCCCAAACCCTTCTCTTTCCATTCCCCAAATCCTGTTCTTTCCACCCCCCAAACAAACGGCGGCACGCAGGGCTCGGAGACCCCCGAGCTGAGCCCAAGCTCGCCCCCAGGCCGAGCCCAAGCCCCTCCCGGCGCTGCTGGGTCGAGCTCAGCCCCTGCCCGGGCAGGCGCCGGGCTCACGGCTCCCCTTTGTGCTCGGGGCCCCACAACAAGGCTTTCATTCAGTGCCACCATTGTCCCCGCTCATTCTGTGACATTCCCCGGGCTGGTTTTGATCGCGGCCGGGGCAGTGAATGGAGCACAAAGCGCTCGCCATGCGTTCCGCCCCGCTTTGCCATTAGCGAGGGTGGGGACACACTCATGGAAAAGAGTCCCCCGCCTCAGTGACACGTTCCAGGCACTCGAATGGGCCGGGAGTCCATCACACTCCGTGTTCCCTCAATGGGCACCGCGACAATTCGCTGCTCGTCAAGGGGAGCCCGCGGTGCCGCTGCCGGGGGGGCTCCGTGCCCGCTGTGGCTGCGTCCCGGCAGCTGGGCACGGCCTGGGCGTGNCAAAAAAAGAAGGGGAAAAAGAAAGGCAAAAAAAGGTGGGGGGAAAGGAGGAAAAATAAGGCAAACAAAGGGCAATTTGCATCGCAGCAGCACCAGTCCCTGCGGGAGGGTGGCTCAGGTCAAGGTCACTTATGTCACCCCTCCTCCTGCTGGGAAAGCCAAAAAATCGTGGCTGAATTCAGCAGCAGCTTTGGGAAGGGCTTTGCAGGAGCTGCGGGCAGCCAGGGAGCGACCGAGGCTCCCGGGACGGGGCTCGCAGTGGCCGCGCTGGGCGAGCGGGGCGGAATCAGCGGCGTGGGCGGCTCGGAGCGGCGCTGGGGGCAGGGCAGGAGGCATTTCTGGATTTCTGTGGTTCGAGGTGATTCACAGGCAGGACTGGCCGGGGGTGTCACCCCACCCTCCCGGGGACCATTGCTCAAGCCGCACAAAATCCGTGTCAGCAGCGTCCCGTGACTTCCCGCCGCTGCAGAGCCTCCTGTTCGCTCTCTGCAGGCTCAGCCTAGCAAATCCCGGGCCTAGAGAAGGGATTTGTTCTTCTCCTCTCGGCCTCACAGCCCGCCGAGGGATGGGGAGTGACACAAACCCCGAAATGCCCCAGCAGATGTTTAATCCCCCGGGATCCTGCAGGGAATGAAAGCCTCGCATGAGGAGAGAGCTGGGCTGGGGAATGGGACTGGAAAAGATGGAAAAAAAAATGGGACTGCCCTTCCCCAGAGGGTGCTGGGCACTGCCCAGGCTCCCCAGGGAATGGGCACAGCCACGAGGCTGCCAGAGCTCCAGGACAGAATTCCCAGAGTGGGATTTTGGGGTGTCCATGCAGGGCCAGGGGTGGGACTGATCCTTGTGGGTCCCTTCCAGCTCAGGACACTCTGCGATTCTAGAATTAATAATTAATTTAATAATTAATCCTCAGGTTTGGAATGGCAGCAGATGATGAGTGATGAGGGACTGAGCATCCCTCGCTTCACCTCCTCCCACCTGCCAGCCCTGCCCGCCCATGGAACCACGTCCCTAAAAGATTTGGGAATCTGCAGCCCTGGAGCTGACCCTGTGTGTGTGCCCTGAGCGAGGAGGGAATTCTGCAGCCCAAAGCCCCCGGCTCAAGGAGCTCCAGATCCCAAAAACCGGGAGTTGGGCTGGAGACAGCCCCAGCCCGTCCTGCCAGCCCCGTGTCCCTGCCTGACCCCGGGCAGGGGCCGGTCCCAGCTGGATCCGTGGGGTGGATGCTCCCTGCTGGATGTAGGACAGCCTGGAAATATCCCAGGATCTTGGGGCAGCCTGGGAATATCCCAGGAGCTTGGGACAGCCTGGGAATATCCCAGGAGCTTGGGACAACCTGGGAATATCCCAGGAGCTCGGGGCAGCCTGGGAATATCCCAGGATCTTGGGACAGCCTGGGAATATCCCAGGAGCTCGGGGCAGCCTGGGAATATCCCAGGAGCTTGGGACAGCCTGGGAATATCCCAGGAGCTTGGGACAACCTGGGAATATCCCAGGAGCTTGGGGATCTCTGTTCCACCCACTTCCAGCTCTTTTCCTTCCTCCTGACACCAACATTTGTGGGAATAACCCTCAGCCCTGCTTGTGCCGTGCCCAGAGAGCAGAACCAACTCCTTCCTCTCACTTTTTTTTAGGTTAAATCCACTCCAACCCCAGCTCAGCTGCCAGCCCTGGCTCCACCACCCTCCCTGTGCGACCCAGAGCCCCCCAGTTCCATCCCCGCTCCTGTCACCGGGATTTGGGATAAAAACTCGGTGATTCACAGAGCTCCCACACGAGCCACATCAGTCATGCTCGGGGTACAAAGGGAGCGCGTGTGAGACACCGTTAAATATTCCTGGGGCGGAGAGAAAGATCCTTTCAGCTCCGGTAATTCCTCCCAGCATCTGGCTTTTCGCACTAATGAGCGACTGAGACGGCAATTAGAGCCTTGCTAATTGGCAACGCTCCCCCGCTTCGGTCTTTGGCAGGTTTGGGGACACCTGAAGGGTGACAGTGGCACCACGTCCAGCCTGGCGAATCCACAGCCCTGCCGTGGGGGATCCGTGGGGAACACAGCGCCAAATTTGGGGACAATTTCACCTCCTGGGGATGCAGTGGGGGATCCGTGGGGAACACAGCGCCAAATCTGGGGACAATTTCACCTCCCAGGAATGCTGTGGGGGACAAGGACCCCCCGTTCCCAAAGGGTCCCACCCCTGCAGCAGCAGCAGGTGTGCAGCGGCCCCTCCTGCCCGGGCTGGGATATTTTGGGAGCCGTCTGGGGCTGGCAGGTGGTGCCGGGGTGGCGACAGCTGAGCGCGGCTTTCACTCGGGAGCCGCCAGGCCTCTGCTCTCACTTCTATTCCCGACCCTGCTCCGCAAAATCTGCCGGGCTGGGAGCTGAAATTCCCGGCTCCGAGGGGCTGCTGTGCCTCAGGCAGCTCCGGGAGGGTTCGGGGACGGATCCCTGAATTCCTGCCCGTGCAGCACCGAGCCCGGCCGGGCTGCGTGTCCCACACGCCTCCCACGCGCTGTCCCCGGGGTCTGCTTGATGGAAAGGCTTTGTCGGCCCGGCTAAAAATAGCAGGGACTTGGTGTAACTCGAGATGAGCCCGAAATACTTTTCCTCCCCAGCTTTCCGCTTCCACGGGCTGCGCACGTGGCTCCATCCCCTGAATTATGGATAAAACCGGGATGAGGGGCAGCGAACGCCTTTCCCTCAGGGTCTAACGAGGTGGGAGAGCCAAGGGCTCCTTCCACGAGCCACCGAGCTCGCCCAAACCCTGCAGGAATTACCTGAGCCCCGGCTCTTTGTGCTGCACACCTCCCCCAGGCACACGGAGGGGAGCAGCATCCTCTCCACGTACAGGCAAAATTTAGAAGCGGTGCTCAGGCTGCCATGGAGACGGGGCCGTGTTTGCAATCTCCGCGCCTTTTATTGTCTCTCCCCCTCTCCCCGAGCGGCTGAAAAGCGGCCAGGAGCAGCAGGGCTGGCATTGCCACCCTGGCATTGCCACCCTGGCACTGCCCCCCTGCTCCTGGTGGCCACAGAACTCAGCCCAACCCCCCCGAGTCCCCTCCGGGTCCCCTCTCTGGTTCTTCACCCCCTCTCAGGCCACTTTGGGCACCTCCTGGCAGAATTTGGGCTGGTCTCACCCAGCCTTTCATGTTCAGATGGGCACTGTGAGGGGCACGGAGCCACCCTCTGCTGTCCCCTCCTCCCTGGATGGCCAGGAAAAGGGGACGGGGGCTGAAATTGGGCTGGTTTGGGGCTTTTTCCTAAAGCCAAGGGCTGGACACTGCCTGAGAAACAAGAGGGGGAATAACCGGCCCTGGCAGCAGCTGAAACCCCCAAATCTCCATCACCAGCCTGAGGAAAACCGAGAGTCAGAGGGAAAACCTCTCCCAGGTAGGGCCCAAAGATCCTCCCCAAACTAAACCTCACACCAGACCTAGGCTGGGCTTTGCTGTGATTCCTCCTGGGCTGCCCTTCCCTGTTTGTGGTAGCAGCCACACCCCGGGCTGTCTGAATTCGGGGATTTTTGCCCAAGTTCTGTCTGAGCCTGGTGCTCAGAGCTGAGAAAAGGCAACTTGTGCTGGTTGATGAGGAGCCAAGCTCAGTCCTCGCTGTGAGGAGCATGTGCTGCCGCTGTCTCCTCACCCCCAGCTCCTCTCCTGCTTCCCAGAGCGTCACATCCCATCCCAAAGCTCCAGTGCAGCAGCAGAAGGGGGAGGGGAAAAATAAAAAAGGCAAATTCAGTTCTCGCTTCCTATTTTCCTCCTGCTCTCTTTTCCAGACTTGGCCCGTGGTGAAATCCACCCCTTTAATGCCTGGCTGCCAAACAGAGCAGCTCTCCCAACAGGGAAATGTACATCAAAGTTGCAGGGAATATTTAATTAACCTTTAAAGGGGCTCTTCCCTCAGTGGCTCACGGAGATGTCACTTAATTGTTTCCAAAACTGAACGCAGGGTTTGGGAGGAGCGGGAGGCTCTGGCTGCTGGGAGAAGGGGCAGCCAAAAATCCAAATTCTCCTGGATCCTGAGCTGGAACCTCTGACCTTGGCTTGGGCAAGGGGCCAAATCCAATCCCTGCATCCAGGAAAGCTGGGAGAGCTCCGAGGGAACACCTCGGGATGGCAGCAGGGACACCTGGGAGGTTTTTCCTTTTCCAGGGAGCTCCCAGCTCCATCCTCTTCCTCTCCCAGGCCTTGGGGGAATCCTCCCTCCTCCCAAAGTCAGAGCTGGGGGATGAGGCTCTCCCATAAATGATTAAAAATCATTTTAATTTCTGGCAGGCGCTGCGTTCTGCTGAGGCCTGCTGCTGCCACGAGGGGATGAATGGGAATATTTCAGCCCAGCAGGAAAAGTTCTGGCTGTGAGGAAGAGGAGGAAGAGGAGGAAGGAATGGCTGGGAATGCTGCAGCAGAGGCAGAGCCACACGTGTGCTGCAGGAACCCCAGCACTGCTTGTGCAGCTCCTTCCCCAAATTCATCTCCCCAAATCCAGGGAATGGCCACGTCTGGGTGCACTCAGCGCTTCCCACAAAAAAAAATCAGGAATTTCTGGAGCCTTGCTGCTCACTCGAGCTTCTCCCAGTGAAGGGAGTGAGCACAAAACCCAGGGAAAGCCTTTGTGACCCACGTGCCCAATCTTCGTGCATTCCCTGCTATTTTTAACTAATCCCAAATGGAAACTGCTCGGAGCTCCTGCCCACTGCCAGCCTCGCTCCTTCCCTGCTGCTCCGCCTGACCCAGCTCCTGCAAAAATCCCCCCCGAGGGCAGCTGGTGAGCGTGGAACAGCGAATCAATCAGGCAGGGGGTGGATTGGAGACCTCCCAAGAGACAGGAATATTTAGAAACACGCATGGTCAGGGGGGACAGGAAAAAATCCCCTCCAAGTTTCCTGTCAGGGCTGAGCTTTCCCGAAATTCTGCAGGATTGAGGTGCCAGGGCTCTGCCATGGAGCCGTGCGGGGCCACAGCCACGCCCGTGCCAGGCTGGGCTGCTCCAGGAGCAGCTTTAGGAGCAGTTTTAGCAGCAGGTTTAGCAGCAGCTCCCGGAATAGCTGCAGTGCTACTACGGATTCACACTTGGCCACGCAGCGCAGGCACCGAGCTCTGCCGGTGGCCGCGGGTGACTCGGTGTCCCGGGAAGGGACCCTGGAACTCAGCTCTGGCTCTCAGGGATTTTTGGGATGGTCCCAAGGATCAGATTCCTGCCCCAGCCTCGGCTGGGCCCTGTGGCTGCTCTGTGCTGCCCATCTCTGCGTGCCGTGAATGCCTCACCTGAGCCTCACCTGAGCCTCACCTGAGCCTCACCTGAGCGTGACTGGACCTGCCCACTGCAGACAGAGCCCTGCTGAGAGGGGGAAAGGAGGGATTTGGGGAAAGGAGGGATTTGGGGCTGAGGAGACAGCGAGGGGTGCACGAGGAGCAGCAGTTCCCCGCAGTTGTGTCCATCCTTGTCCCCTCCAGCTCAGAGCATCCCTCTCTGCCGGCCCTGGGCACGGGAACCCAGCCCTGGCACCCCCGCAGCCGGGGGGGCTCTGGGGGCTGTTCTGGAGCTCTCCTGTTGCTGCCTGAGCCTCGCCTGCTTCGCCTCCCCCCTCTCGCAGCGCTGCCTGCCAGGGAGCGGTGACTAACGGGTGGGAGGGACCGAGCGGCTCCGGCCCGGTTCTGCAGCCCTGCCGTGCCAGGCTGGGCTCACCCGGGCACCGGCGGGGGCACGGGCACAGCTGGGGGGGCTCCGAGGGCCGGGGAGTCCCGCAGCGGGAGCCGGGAGCGTCCCCGGAGCCGCGATTGTGTCGCTGAGAGCGCTTTGGCAGCTGCCATTAATTGTCCCCAACCCTGATTGCGAGGGTTTCGCACTTCCAGCCCTTTGTGGCGCTGATTAATTGCCCCGGTGACTAATGGCCCGGGCGGAGCGGCCCCGGAAAAGCCTGGCTGGGGGTGCCGGGGACAGAGCGTGACACTGGAAAACCTGGCTGGGGGTGCAGGGGACAGAGTGTGACACCAGAAAAGCCCGGCTGGGGGTGTAGGGGACAGAGTGTGACACCAGAAAAGCCCGGCTGGGGGTGTAGGGGACAGAGTGTGACACTGGAAAAGCCCAACTGGGGGTGTAGGGGTGAGCTGGACACGGGGAAGGGACAGAGTGTGACACCAGAAAAGCCTGGCTGGGGGAGCAGGGGACAGAGTACGACACTGGGAAAGCCTGGCTGGGGGTGCAGGGGTGAGCTGGACACAGGGAACAGAGTGTGACACCAGAAAAGCCCGGCTGGCAGCGCAGAGGTGAGCTGGACACACACAGGGGCCTCGAGGGGACAGAGTGTGACACTGGGAGGTGATCTGGACACACGCAGGGGACACAGAGTGTGACCCTGGCCGGGACTGGCGCGGGAGGCTGGGCAGGACAGGAACCCCCGGCACGGTTTCCCAGGGAAGGTAAATCAGTGTCTGGAGCGATGGTTGATGGTGCAGGAGGTTTTTTTTTTCCTCTGCTCGTTTTCCTTTCCCCGCAGCCTCTGGTGTGGAAAACGAGCTCTGGGGAGGGGTTTGGGCAGCCATGGGAACTCCTGTGGAAACGCACGGGCCTGCTCCCAAAAATGGGGCTGGCCCTGGTCCCTCCTGGCTCCCCGAGGTGCACGGGGCAGGAGAAGGTCACGGACCCCACTCGTGAGCCCAGGAGGGAGACAGAAACCCCCTCCGGCCAGGGGATGCCCAGGGCTCAGCACTGCTGGAGGGAACAGCCTTGGGGACCCGGGGGTGGCGGCAGGAGGGGACAGCGGGAAACCAAGCCCAAACTCTCCAGGAGAAAGGGATGCGGGGCAGGGATGCAGCTGTGCCACCCCTGCAGCCCGGACCGAGGGATGGGGGCACATCCCTGGGGAAAGGAGGGGGGGGGAATCAGCGCTGGGGGTCCCACACGACCCCAGGACCCTCCTGCCACACCGGGGGGGACGGGACCTGTCCCTGAACCGGGAGGGAGAGCCCAGGCAGCGCCCGGACCCTCCGGAGGTGCCACAGCGCGAGCAGCGCTCAGGTGGCTGAGCAGGGACGGGAATGTCGCGAGCCAGGACGGGAATGTCGCGAGCCAGGACCTGTCCCCATGCCCAACGGAGCACCGGGCTGTGCACATCTGTCCCCCGGTGTCCCCGCGGTGAGCGGTGACAGCCCAGCGCGCTGGCGCTGCTTTTCCAGGCGGGATCAATCCCCGGCTTTCCAGGAGCACCCGCGGGAGCTGCGCAGCCTCCGGGCAGCTCTGGCCTCCCTCCCACGCCTTCCCCGGGCTGCAGAACCCGGCACGGAGCGGGGCCAGCCCCGCCAGCCCCTGCTGGCCCCAGGGAAGGCCGAGCCCCTTCCAGAGGCACCGGGATGGCGATGCCATCATCCGGGCGAGGTTGGCATTTCCCGCAGGGGTCCCCGGTGCCCGCGCCAGGCGCAGCCCCCGCGTTTGTTCATCCATCCCCTCCCACCCACCGGCGCTGCTCCAGCGGCGAAAAATTCCTGCAGGAGCAGCAGCCCCTTCCCGGGATGGCTCCGAGCTGATGACAACAAACCAAAGGCATCCGCGCCTTCCCTTCCTTCCCCTCCTTCCCGCGGCTCCGGGGCTCTGTAACCTGAGGCAGCTCGCACCGAGGTGCTGAACAGGCAGAATTTTCTCGCTGCCGTGTGAAAAGAAGTTTTCCAGACTTCAGAGGGAAGCGAAAAGCCAGAGCTGAGCCCCGGGGGAGGCGCGGGTGGCTCCGAGCGGGCTGAGGGATGGGAGCTGGGAATGGGGGGCGAGTCCAGCCGCTCTCCCGGGGCCATCCTGACCCTTTGTGACCGAGCCCGAGCTCTGTCCCCGAGCCCCGAGCTGTCCCCACGGTGCCGGGCCGGGAGAGGAGCAGTGCGGGGCATCCCCGGGGCCGCTGTGCCCGGCGGGGGGGTCACCCCAAATCCATCGCACTGTGGGGAGCCCCGACCGCGCATCTCAGCCCCTCCGGCTCCCCTCGGTGCCCCCGGTGTCCCGTCAGCGTCCCCGCAGCTCCCCGGGCAGCGTCCCCAGGTGCCGCCAGCGCTTCCCCCGCGCGTCCCCTCCGTGCCCCTGCCCGGACCCCCCGGGCACGGCTCCCCGGTGCCCCCCGGTGCCCCCCCCGTGCCCCCCTCGGGTGGCCGCTGGCTCCTCGGCTCGGCGCGGGGCTGCGCGGGGCTCCCGGAGCCGGCCCGGCCGCAGCATCCCCGGCGCGGCGGCGGAGGAGGAGCCTGGACCCCGCGCCCGCGCACCGGGCCCGCCCCGGGGGCAGCCGCCGGCCTTGTGTGCCGGCCCCCGGCCCCTCCCCTGCACCCCGGGCCCCTCCTCTGAGCCCCCGGCCCCTCCCCTGCACCCCGGGCCTCTCCTCTGAGCCCCCGGCTCCTCCTCTGAGCCCCCGGTTCCTCCTCTGAGCCCCCAGCCCCTGCTCTGAGCCCCCGGCCGGGGCTGGGGCAAGAGCGAGGTTTGCTGCTCGCTCTGGGGCAGATGCAGGGGGAGAAGGGAAAAGGGAAAAGGGAGGAGGGAGAAGGGAGAAGGGAGAAGGAGGAGGGACAAGGGACAAGCGAAAAGGGACAAGGGACAAGGGACAAGGACACCCCGAGGGTTTTGGACCCTCCCGGCGCTGGGATTTGGGTCTGGCGCCTTGGGAATGGAGCCCAGAGCCCGCGGGAAGCAGCCAGAGCGGGGAGCCCGCCCGGCCGGGGAAGGTCCGGGCTGAAGTTCCTGTTCTGCTTGATTCGGAGCGAGCCGAGCTCCAAAATCCCGGCTGGGGTGTGCCCGGCTCATGGCACAGCCGGTCCCGGTGGCACCGGCAGGGACACGATCCCCGGCCTGACCACGGGCTGGGATCTGCTGGGCCAAGGGGGGACCTGACCCCTCCTGGGCTCCCTGGAGAGCGAGCGACGCTCTAAAGGAAAACCTTGAATTAAATCCATTCAGGCTGGGCCCCGATTTCTGGAGGCCAGGCAGGTTGTGCTCGGCCACAGGTGAGGTTTGTCCTGCTCCTGTCCATGGCATTTTCCAGAGTCCTGGTGGTTCCCGTTGCTCCGTGGCAGCCTGGAGCCATCATCCCCGTCCCTTCCGCCCCTGGGGGAGGCTGCTCGCCTGCTCCCCCTCCCCTGCCCGGAGATTCCCTGCCTGCCTGACGCAGCGCTCAGGAATCCTCCGGGCAGCTGCCGGCACATCTGGGCTTGTCCCGGGCACGGAGCGGGGCGGCTGCGGCCGGGCCGGGTGTGAGGGGAGGGAGGATGGGATCCACCGGGCTGGAACGGGATCAACCGAGCTGGAACGGGATCCACCAGGCTGGAACGGGATCCATAGGGCTGGAATGGGATCCACCGAGCTGGAATGGGATCAACCGAGCTGGAACGGGATCCACCGGGCCGGAATGGGATCAACCAGGCTGGAATAGGATCCACCGAGCTGGAATAGGATCCACTGAGCTGGAACGGGATCCATTGAGGTGGAATGGGATCAAGCGAGCCGGGACAGGATCCACCGGGATGGAATGGGATCCACCGAGCTGGAATGGGATCCACCGAGCTGGAATGGGATCCACCGAGCTGGAATGGGATCCACTGGGCCGGAATGGGATCCACTGGGCTGGAATGGGATCCACCGAGCTGGCACAGGATCCCATTCCAGCACAGGATCCCATTCCAGCTCAGGATCCCCCAGGAATGAGAGGACTCCAGGCCTCAGGGACACAGACTAAACCCGTCTCACACTGGCTGGTGGGTGCCCGTGGGATTGGGATCATGCCCCGTGGAATTGGGATCATGTCCCGTGGATGGAGCTCCAGCCTCTGGCACGGCCCAGTTCCCAACCCTCGCTCCCGGGGTTTGACAGGAGCGGGAATGGGGCTGCGGGGGTGGAGCCGGCAGGAAGAGTGGGGCTGGGATGATTTCTGTGATGATTTCTGTGATTTCTGCGATTTCTGTGGTGATTTCTGTGATTTCCGTGGTTATTTCTGTGATGATTTCTGTGCTGATTTCTGTGCTGATTTCTGTGCTGATTTCTGTGATTTCTGGCGCTGCCCCTCGGCAGACGGGATCCACCCCCTGTTTTTTTTTTTGGATGCCGTTTCCTGGCAGCTCCCTCGGTCTGTGCTGAGCTGAGCAGCGCTCCCACAATCCCGCGGCTGCCGCCAGAGCAGGCGGCGCCAATCGGCTATTTTGGGAATTCCAAAGTGAAGGGAGAAAGAGGAAGGAGAGGAGGAGAGAGAGGAGGAGAGAGAGGAGGAGAAGGAGAAGGAGAAGAAGGAGAAGGAGAAGGNTGAGTAGGAAGAAGAGGGAGAGGGAGAAACAGAAGCAGAAGGAGGAGGAGGAGGAGGAGGAGGAGGAGGAGGAGGGAGAAAGCGAATTCACGGAGCGCACAGAGATGGTTCAGAGGACTCCACTGGGGGAAAGGCTCAGGAAAACGAGGGTGATTCATTTTCAGAGCTCGGTGTTCCTACAGCAAAGCACAACCAGGGCAGCCCAGCCGGGCAGGGATCCGAACCAGCGGCTGCAGCCGCGGCTTCCAGGAATGCTCCGGGCTGGCGCAGAGCCGGGAACTCGGGAATTCTGCCACCATGGAGAGGGGGGAAGAGCCCTGTGGTGTGCCCTGGTTGTTCCTTGGCTGTCCCCGAGGGTGTGCTCGGCTCTTCCGAGCTGGAATTCACCCTCCCCGCTGCCCCGTCCCATCCCAAATCCCATGGATCCCATCCCAAACCCCAAATCCCAAATCCCGTATCCCATCCCAGCCATGCCAGCACTTGTCCCGGGTGCCGCCTCCTCCCCCGCAGCCGCCTCTGACGCCGCCGCTGTTGCTTCACCTCCGGAATCACCTGGAATCCTTCCCAGGGCAGGGGAGCCCGGGAGAGGAGCTGGGAAGGATCCCGAAGGAGCTGGAAGGATCCTGGAGGAGCTGGGAAGGATCCCGGAGGAGCTGGAAGGATCCTGGAGGAGATGGAAGGATCCTGGAGGAGATGGAAGGATTCCAGAGGAGCTGGGAAGGATCCTGGAGGAGCTGGGAAGGATCCCGGAGGAGTTTTGGGTCCTTGGGGGTGTGGGGTGAAGGCCAGGTCCTGGAATGTCCCCCTGAACCCACCTGGATTCCCCATGGTGGGAGCTGATCCCCCCACAGAAATTCCCATCTCCCACTTTCCAACAGAGCTTAAAAGTTCCTCCAGCAAAACCCAACCAGGAAATTAAAAAAAAAAACAAACCAAACCTCACAAAAATCCACTTTTTGTACTTTTCAAACGGGGGGTGAACCACGGGGGATTTGTTTTCCTGGAGGGAATTTGGGCAGGGAAATGTTCCCGGGCCTCTCTCAGGTCTGGCAGCTCCAGGTGTGGCTCAGGTTTTGGGACGGAGNGAGCTGGGAAGGATCCCGGAGGAGTTTTGGGTCCTTGGGGGTGTGGGGTGAAGGCCAGGTCCTGGAATGTCCCCCTGAACCCACCTGGATTCCCCATGGTGGGAGCTGATCCCCCCACAGAAATTCCCATCTCCCACTTTCCAACAGAGCTTAAAAATTCCTCCAGCAAAACCCAACCAGGAAATTAAAAAAAAACCAAACCAAACCTCACAAAAATCCACTTTTTGTACTTTTCAAACGGGGGGTGAACCACGGGGGATTTGTTTTCCTGGAGGGAATTTGGGCAGGGAAATGTTCCCGGGCCTCTCTCAGGTCTGGCAGCTCCAGGTGTGGCTCAGGTTTTGGGACGGAGTCCCTCCCTCATCCCTCCCTCATCCCTCCCTCCATCACCCTGGACCAGCCCGAAGTGGATTTGCATGGCTCCATCAATAAAATCCCTTTTATTTCAGTATAAAAGAGAAGCAGAAATGACAAAGACAGGATTTCCCCCCTCCTATTTTTTTTCCCCTTTTTTTTTTTTACTACCACCAGATTATTTACAAATCCGTTGAAATTGGATAGAACTCGGTTCATACTCGTTTGCTGCTCGGGGAGGGAATTACAAGATAATCAGATCAGTGATAAAAGCAGGAAGGAGGTGTGTGTTTAATGACTTTTTCCCCCACAGAGCCGTGAAGGAAGATTGGAGGAGTGAGGCAGAGGCTGGAAAAGGAAACAAAAATTCCAGGGGCTCCTGGGGTCAGAGGGCTCCCACAGCACCTGGGGCTGGCAGGGAAATAAATTAAATAAATTGTATTTTCCTTGAATTTTCCTTGGGGGATTTAAACAGCTCCAGGTGCTGGATGTGAGGTGGGGAGTGCTGTGGGGACAGGGCAGGGACAATCCCTGGGGTGACACGGAGGTGGCACAGCCCTGCTGGGCTCTGCTTCCCAAATCCACAGGGACTGGAATTTCCCTTCCGAGCAGGGAGAAAGCGGCTGCGGGGCTGCCCAAAGGCTGAGCAGAAATTTCCTCTCCTTGTCAGAGAAAAGTTTTGTTTCCTTTTCCTTTTCCTTTTCCTTTTCCTTTTCCTTTTTCCCTCTTCCTTCTCCTTCTCCTTCTCCTTCTCCTTCTCCTTCTCCTTCTCCTTCTCCTTCTCCTTCTCCTTCTCCTTCTCCTTCNATTCACCCCCAGGAAGGCTCAGGCCACTCTCCTGCTGATTTCCAGGGAATAAAAACAGCGGGAAAAGGGCCTGGATTTCTGGATTTCCCCACGGATGTTCAGTGCTCTGCTCTTTGCTTCTGCTCCATCAGCCTCCAGATCCAAATCCTCCTCAATAATTCAGCAGAGCTGCTGCACTCCAGGATTAAATAATTCATCCTGGAGCTGGAGGAGGGGAATGTGGCTCCCTCTGATTTGGGATGCTCCTGGTGGGAAATGCAGCCGGGCTTGGGATGGAGAAAAATCCCCCCGGGGTCCCTCATTCCTGCCTGGCTCGGTTTGGGTGAGTTTTGAGGCCCTTCCCACCCCATTCCAGCATTCCCAGCTCTGCCCTTGGATCAAACCCTGGCTCCACTCAGCCCCTGGAGCTGAGCTGAGGGAGAGCTCAGAAAAACAAGGATTTATCCCAGCTCCAGGACAGGATGCTGAAACTGGGTTAAAAACCCCCACGGGGATGATTTTGGGGCTGGAGCAGAGCTCGGAGTGGGAGAATCCCAAATTTCCTGCAGGAGAAGCAGGAGCTGCCGCTTTGGGGGGCTCTGGAGCACTCCGGGGTTTCTTTATTTTGAAAAACCCATTTGGCTGCAAATTCGGAACCCTTAAACCAGCTCAAATCACTCCTAAAGAGGAGCAGTAATTCCGGGATTTACTGAGCCAGGGGCTGCATAAACACGGATTTGAGGCGGTCTCACTAAATCACAGCCAAACCCCGAGCAGATTTTCCTCCCTGCTTATTCTCCAGGGCCCTTTAAGCTCAGTTTCAGGTTGATTTAAGCCCAGCCTGAGCCGGGGGAGGCAGGAGAGCTGAAATTCCCATTCGTGGGAAAGCACGGATGCTCCAAAATTTCGCAGCCCAGCTGGACCTTCAATAAATAAAACCAGACCCAAAACCGAAACGCCATTTCCCCCCCAAAATCCAGTTCTAGGACTAGTTTTACCCTGGATATGTGGTTTTTTTAACTCTAAAAAAATGTGTTTTTTTACTCTGGATAAGGATTTTTTTATTTTGGAAAAGTGGATTTTTCCTCTGGATAAGTGGTTTTTACCATTGGTAAGCTTTTTCTTTACTCTGGACAAGCTTTTTTAACTCAGGAAAAGTGTTTTTTATTTTGGAAAAGTGCGTTTTTTTCACTCTGGATAAGCGGCTTTTTCCCCCTCTACGTCTGGAAGGAGGGGGGGAGCTGAGGGTCTTCCCGCGCTGCTTTTCCTTCTCCAGGTTTTTCCCCGGCTGG
>VWZS01008403.1:118077-131511 GCA_013397075.1 Rhabdornis inornatus | reverse complement strand
TGGGATCTATGGAGTTGGGGGTCTGTGGGGTTCGGGGTCTGTGGGGTTCGGGGTCTGTGGGGTTCGGGGTCTGTGGGGCTCCTCCGGGGGGTGTTTTAGTCCAGATCTGTGGTTTGGAATCCCTGGAGAGCCTCACCCGGGCATTCCTGAGGACTGGAATTACACGGATTTTCACACACAGCCCCAACCTGCACTGAGCCATCATTCTACAACTACCCAACAAATTTAGGGAATCAATCCTGCCCGCTCCAAGAGGGAGAAAAGCCTGGAGCCAGAGGCGCCGAGTGCATCTGAAAGATCTCCAGCTCCTTTCCCTTTCCCTTTCCCTTTCCTCTCCTCCATTTGAGAGAGGCACACGGAAGTATTTCCATCGCTCCGAGCCTTGTTAGAACTTTTCTCTGGCTTAGGCTCGGCTTTTAGGGCTGCTGGCAGCAGCTCTCCCTTCTCCCGGTCCTAATGGTGCTTCCCCGGAGCTCTCCGAGGTCTCTGGGTGGAATTACCGGGCCCAAAGCCCAGCGAGAGGCGGCTGATGCAAAATCCATGCCTGGAACACCTGAAAGACAGACGAGATCCGTGCCAAACCTTGTAGCCACAACACAAGGAGCGATTCCCGCTCCGATTCCTCGCCTTGGGAATCTCTGCTGGGATGGACATGAGGAGAGGCTGAGATTGGAAGCAGGGAGAGGGGTCAGGCCGGGATTTGGGGCAGAACAAACCCCAGAGAGGGGAGGCTGCGATCCCACAGGGATGGCGCCCAGGAGGCGCCAGGCAGTGATTGCTCCTTTCAGCCGCTGATTGCTCCTTTCATCGCGGCACAATCGGGACCGCATCCGGCCTCTGCTCCCAGCCTGGGAATGAGGGAGGTATCCCAGTGCTCCCAGTCGGATCCAGCTCTAGGAATGGAGATATCCCAGTGTTCCCAGTCAGACCCGGCCCCGGGAATGGAGATATCCCAGTGCTCCCAGTCGGATCCAGCTCTGGGAATGGACATATCCCAGTGCTCCCAGTCAGATCCAGCCCCGGGAATGAGGAGAGATATCCCATTGATCCCAAATCCCTCGGGATGGATCCAGACTCTCCTCCCAGCCCCGGGAATGGAGATATCCCAGTGCTCCCAGTCGGATCCAGCCCTGGGAATGAGAGGAGGTATCCCAGTGCTCCCAGTCGGATCCAGCCCCAGGAGTGAGGGGAGATCCCAGTGCTCCCAATCCCGGCTCGAAGCCCTGCTCCGTCCCCTCTGGATGCTGCCGGGTCTCTGGTGATGGCGAACCAAGATATTCCCAGTTCCCGGAGCCAGAAACATCTCCCGGTCGAGGCAGCGTCCCCATGGCAGGGACAGCAGGACACAGGGACAGCAGGACACAGGGACACAGGGACAACAGGACACACGGACAGCAGGACACACGGACACAGGGACAGCAGGACACAGGGACAGCAGGACACAGGGACACAGGGACAGCAGGACACACGGACACAGGGACAGCAGGACACACGGACACACGGACAGCAGGACACACGGACAGCAGCTCCGCACCCGCGGGGTCACCCGGGCGGCGCCGCTTCGGAGCCGGATCCTCCTCACCAGATCCGCTCCCTGGATGCCTCTGCAGTCCCAAAACACCGCAGGGGTCCCCTGGCCGTGCCCTGATGTCACCGTGTCACCCCCAGCCGTGCCGGAGGATCCCGCCCTGCCCTCCCCGTGTTTGCTGAGCCCAGCGCAGCCGAGGAGAAGCCGCCGCTGCTTTGATTGACTCGCAGATCAATTAACGCAGCGTGCGGACAGATGGAGGGCTCGGATCCTGAATTTCCCCCCCGGTCTCCTCCTCTCTCGCTCTCCGGGGTCCTTTCAGGTTAATTGCCCTGATCTCTCTCTGCCTTTTTGCGCCGGCCCCTCAAGGACTGTCTGGCAAATCCTGCCCTCCGCGGGCACCGCGGCGCTGACTCCGGGCCGGGAGGAGGAGGAGGGAGCGAGGGAGAATTGATTTGCTCCATCAGGCAGCAGCAGCAGTTGCTGCCACTGTTTAATTCTCAGTTCAAGCCCCGTGGAGAATGCAAACGGCTCCGCTGCTCGGCCAATTTACAGCTCTGACAAGCTGCTAAACAACGTCTTTGTTAGCGCCGGGCGGCCCGGGGCTCTCCGCGGGTGGCGGGGGAGGCACAGGTGAGGAGGAGGAGGAGGAGGAGGAGGAGGAGGGCCCCACCTTTGTGCTGGATGTCGAAGAGCCGCTGCTGCCAGAAGCTGCGGAAAGGGGCGATGCCGGTGCCGGGGCCGATGAGGATGCAGGGCACCTGCGGGTCCTGGGGCAGGTGGAAGCCGGGGGCACTGCACACACCAGAGATCCGGTTAAACACAAGCACGGTGTTCCCTGCTCCCTCCCTCCCCGCCCCTGCCCGCAGCCGGNAGGAGGAGGAGGAGGAGGAGGGGAAGAAGGAAGAGGAGCAGGAGATAAAGGAGGAGAAGGAGGAAGAGAAGGACCTGAAGGAGGAGTAGGAGATGGAGAAGGAGGAAGAGAAGGAGACGGAGGAGAAGGAGGAGGAGGAAGAGAAGGAACAGAAGAAGGTGGAAATGGAGAAGGAGGAGGAAGAGAAGGAGGAAGAGGAGATGGAGATAGCAGGAAGAGAAGGAGAAGGAGGAAGAGAAGGAGAAGGATGAAGAGGAGGAGGAGAAGAAGGATGATGAAGAGAAGGAAGTCGTTTCTTCTGAGCATTCCCCTCTGCCCACACTGCCTCTCCCGAGCTGCCTCTCCTGCCCCGCCCGAGGGATTTTGGAAGAGGCCGAGGGATGGAAATCGGCTCGGGGGGGTTGTGGTGGATGAGAGGGGGCTCCAGGCACCGACCCGCTCAGTTCTGTGAGTGAGCTGCAAAACGACGAGAATCGAGCAAAACTCCACAAAACCCAATGTTGGGTGGCTCCTTTGGGATTCGGAGCCTTGGAGAAGCCCGTGGGTGCTCGGTTCGAGGAGGAATCCTCCCGGCAGCCACGCAGGGAGGGAGGAGGGAGGAGCTGGGAACCGTCCGGCACTCCAGGATGGTTTTTAAGATCATTTCATCCCAGCGTTTTTCACACAAAACCTTCCTGCTCCAAAACCCCTCCTGGCCTGGGAGCGCCCAGGTCTGGCAGAGTCCTCGCTAATCTGAGCAGGCTGCACTAATCCCAGGCTGGAATCAGGGCCTGATACTGAGTTTAAGTAAATGATCTCGCTAATAATGACATATTAATTATCGGTGCTGCTTGTGAGGAGGATCCACCTGCTCCAAAAATCACCTGTAGCAATGCAGCCAAAAAAATTGGGGAATAATCCAAGCACGGAGACAGTGAATTAATGAATCCTCATCCTGCTGCTGGTGCAGCACAAAAGGGAAACAAACCCAGAATCCTTCCAGGCGTTTATTAAGAGGTTTTATTAAGAAATTTTGCTTTTCTTGACATTTTTTTCTGCGTTTTTTTTTTTGCCATGAGCCTGGCTGGGAAGCGATGTTTGGGCTGGGATCTGCTCCCAGCACACAGAGCTCAGCCCAGAGCTGGGGCTCGGTTTTGGGGAGCTGGGGAGGGGCTGGGAGGCTGCTGGGACATTTGTGTGGCATTTGTGACATCCTGGCAGGACACCCTGTCCCGTGGCTGGGCTGGAACAGATCCAGAGGGACCTGGGGAAGGTCTGGGAATTGCTGCCAAGGGCATCATTTGCCAGCATCCCACTTTTCCAGCACTGGAAGTGGATTTGGAGGGGTCACCTCGTGCCCCCCACCCTGCCCCTGCCCCTTCGTGGGCTCCAATTCCCTCTGTGCCATTTGAGTGCCAGGTGGGCGTCCCTTATTTGGGGATATTATTCGTGCTGACAGCACTGATGGGACTTTTCATCAAGCAATTAAATTTAAAAAAAACCCAAACCAAACAAAAACCAAAAAACCCAAAACAAAAAAGGGCCCAGCTTGTTCTGAAACACAAAGGCAGCAGCCGGCATAAATTACCGTGTGTAGTTTTGGAGTGTTTACTCCAGCGCATTCCCAGGGGGGATAATTAGGGAAGAGGCTCTTTCTGTATTCCATGGAGCACCAGGAGACGCTGCCACATCCCCTGGACTTGGCCGGACCCGCCTGGATCTGACACAGGATCAGGGAGGGGAGAGCAGGGACTGGTTTTGGCTCTGCTCCGAGCTCAGGGGCTCTGATTTCCCGGGTGGATTGATCCCTGTTAGCTGAGATCCAAAATATCTGCCTGTGGTCAGGGCTGGAGCAGTTTGTTCTGAGCAGGAATTGGGAAATTGGGATCAGGGCTGGAGCAGTTTGTTCTCAGCAGGAATTGGCATCAGGGCTGGAACAGGAATTGGGATCAGGGTTGGAGTAGGAGCAGGAACTGGGATCAGGACTGGAGCTGGAACAGGAATTGGGATCAGGACTGGAGCTGGAATTGGGATCAGGGTTGGAGCTGGAGCTGGAATTGGGATCAGGGCTGGAGCTGGGATTGGGATCGGGGCTGGAGCTGGAGCTGGAATTGGGATCACGGCTGGAGCTGGAGCAGGAATTGGGATCAGAGTTGGAGCTGGAACAGGAATTGGGATCAGGGCTGGAACAGGAATTGGGATCAGAGTTGGAGCTGGAACAGGAATTGGGATCAGGGCTGGAGCTGGAATTGGGATCAGGGCTGGAGCAGGAATTGGGATCAGGGCTGGAGCTGGAATTGGGATCACGGCTGGAGCTGGAGCAGGAATTGGGATCAGAGTTGGAGCTGTTTGTTCTCAGCAGGAACTGGGGCTGGGAATGGATGCAAATGAAAACGTTCCCCCTGCTTTGGTCACTCCCTGCTCTCCCAGGATGGGATTTATGGGATTTTTCCCATCCCCAGGCCCAGAGCTGGAGCATCAGGACTTAAGTTTGGGCCTTAATTTGCTTTTTCTCAGTTATTGATGGGGAAATTCCCCCCTCTGGTTCATCCTGAGCTGCCAGGATTTTGGGTTGGGAAGCTGATCCCCATTCTTGCCCTGGGAATTTGATTTTCCTGTTAGGGCTGACCTGGAGCCGCTGTCCCCACAAGTCAGAGGGGTTTTACAGAGCTCCTCTCCCTGTGAGCTGCTCCTGCACCCCCAGCCCTCCTGCAGACCCCCAAATTCTGTGTGCTCTGAGTTCCCGGTGACATTCCTGCAGGGAATTCCAAACAGCGACTCTTTGCGTCCTTTTCTTGGTCCCAGATGGTTTTTAGGAGGAGCAGAGGCGATGCCTGAGGGGTCACTCCCAGCTCCACAGCCATGGGGCAGAGAAAAGTGGGAATTCTGCTGGAAACGGGCTCAGCCCACCCTGTCCCCTTGATCACGGAATCCTGGAATGGTTTGGGTTGGGAGGCGACCTCAAAGCCACCCCCAAGGGCAGCTGCCACCATCCCAGGCTGCTCCAACCCGGACATTCCAGGGATGGAGCTCCTCCGGAAAAGCCATTCCCACAGAGATCCCTCACAGGGTTAAACCCTGAGGCAGGAGGGATCCGAAAGCAAGAAGCCAAGCGGTTCTCAGGGCTTGTTGCGGCTTTTTTTTCTTTTTTTTTCTTTTTTAATTACCGTCCTCCGGCACATTTTAATTCGAGTCATCAAAGGCAGGAGACAAAGGCGTGCGAATCTGGTGCCGTACCTGCGGTGGCCGGGCGTGTGTCTGTCATCTTTGCAGCCTTTGCTGGGGACAAACAAACCCCCTCTGCTTTGTTCTCCCACGCCGTTTTGTTCCGTGCGTTAATTTCTCCTCTAAAATTTAAAAAAAAAACCCAAAAAACCCCAAAAAACCAAAAAACAAAAAACCAAAAAAAAAAAACAAAAAACAAAAAACAAAAAAACAAAAAAAATCAGCGAGATCTGGCGCTTCGGAGAAAAAAATTTAAAAACCGAAAAGGTGGTGTTTAGGGGATTAAAAAGAAAACACCTCTTTTCTTTCAACTGAATTACAAAGCACTCGTGCTGCTTTGTACCTGAGGAGAGGAGCGGGTGGGGCCTGGCGGCGGATGGGAGGCGGAGATGAAACGGCTGAGCCGAGGCCAAGGAGGGGAGGCTGGAAGTGTTGGAAATGCTGGAAATGTTGGAAATGTTGGAAATGTTGGAAATGTTGGAAATGTCCCTGCCGGGGTGGCCCTGGCTGGCCTGGGGCTGTGACGCTCAGCTGGGCCTGATCCTGGCCCTGAGCTGCGGGAGAGTGGGGTTGTGGGATCACGGCTGGGAATCGTGGAATCATGGCAGGGAATCATGAAATCATGGCTGGGAATCGTGGAATCATGGCAGGGAATCATGGAATAACGGGAGGAAATAATGGAATCACAGGAGAGAATTGTGGAGTCACAGCAGGGAGTCAAGGAATCATGGGAGGGAGTCAAGGAATCACAGGAGGGAATCGTGAAATCACAGGAGGGAATCGTGGAATCACAGGAGAGAATCATGGAATCACAGCAGGGAATCAAGGAATCACAGCAGGGAATCAAGGAATCACGGGAGGGAATCGTGGAATTACTTCAACAGGAGCGGAATCCAGACCTTCAGACTCACAATTCCCACTGCACTTCCCAGAACTTCCATCCCATGGAATGGCTTTAACGGGAGCAGAATCCAGAGCTACGGGGGTTGCAATTCCTGCTGCTGCTTCCCAGAACTTCCATCCATGGAATGTCTTTAACAGGAGCGGAATCCAGAGCTACGCGGTCACAATTCCCACTGCACTTCCCAGAACTTCCATCCCATGGAATGGCTTTAACAGGAACAGAATCCAGACCTTCGGGCTCACAATTCCCACCACACCTCCCAGATCGGGCCCAATCCCTTGGAGCCTTTCCCAGGGCGCCGAGCGAGGCCGAGCCGCTGGAATTCCGCCAGCTCCGGGATGGATCATCCGCTTTATTGCTGTCACGGTGCTCGTAAGTGCCTCCATCCATCATTCCCCGCGTTTTCCGAGCCGGAATGAGCGCCCAGGTGACAATTTCTGCTCCTGGAGCCTCTCCACGAGTCCCTTCCTTCGCTCTGCTCTGATTTCCTCCCTCCCCTCCTGTTTTATCACCACTCCAACGATGGAGCCACGGCCAATTAAACAGAATTAAGGAAATTAAGGAGAGGCTCCTGTCAGGTGTCCTCACCAAAGCCTCCAGGGCAATTCCAGCAATAAATGGGATTCCATAAATAAACTGGAGTGGCCGGTCCATAAAACTCCCCCCGCAGCCAAGAGGTGTTTTGGGATCTCAGAGGTTTGAGCAGGGATTTGAGAGGGATGTGCTTCAAATTCCAGCTTTAAAGGGTTTGAGCTGAACTAAGGGAGGTTTAGGCGGGATGTTGGGACAGAATTCCTGTCCTTAAAACTCCAGTTTAATGGGTTTAAGCTGAACTAAGGGAGGTTTAGGTGGGATGGAATTCCCAGAGGATCCCTGGATCCCAGGAACATCCTGGGGTAGTGGAAGGCGTGGCTGCCCATGGCTGGGGTGGAACGAGGTGATTTTAATCCCACCCAAACCGGTTTGGAATTCTGTCGGGAAATATTCCTTCTGTTCCTTCTTTCCCTTAAAAAAAAGGAATTTTCCGTCCCAGCAGAACTCCCAGCGGGAAAAACTCCTGTGGGTGTAGCTCGGTTTGGCCAAGGAAACAATTCAAGCACCTTTTTGAATCAGTGGAAATGTTTAAAAATCTCCTCCTGGGATTTAAGCCACCGCACAAAGATTTTCAGGAAATTAAAAATTACAGGGAATATCAGGCTTTTCCCAGCTTGGAATTCCCACCCAAAAGAGGCCAATCCCTGCTGAGTCAGCATCTCACTTTGGCTTTCCCTCACTCCGGGAACTCCGGGATCTGGCAAATCCCCAATTCCAGCCCCTCCCAACCCTTTTGTCTCAACCTGGAAATGAAAATCTCAGAACAGAGGAAATATAAAAGTGGATCTTTATTTGAAGTCATGGAAAGATAAAGTCCACTCACACGGGGTCGATATTTTGTTTAGTAAATTAACATAATTGACCAAAAAGAAAAAAATTGGATGGACAGGAAGAGATGAAATCTTCCCCCAGGTCAAGTTGTTTTTTTTGAACTCTGGAGTTTGTTGTATGGAAAATCAGGGTGTGGAAAATTCCTGGGAAAATGGTTTATCGATAGAATGGGTTGTGGAATTGCGAATATTTGTGTGAAAAATACGGGGAAGAGAGAAAAGAGAAAAGGCAAAAACCGGGATGGCGTCACCGGCGTCCTGGTGAGGGTCACCAAGGCTTGGGGGAGGATTTTGGGGTTTGCTGCCCAAAAGGGATTTTGGGTTTTGGGGAGGATTTTGGGATTTGCTGCCCAAAAAGGATTTTGGGTTTTGGGGAGGATTTTGGGGTTTGCCATCCAAAAGGGATTTTGGGTTTTGGGGAGGATTTTGGGATTTGCTGCCCAAAAAGGATTTTGGGTTTTGGGGAGGATTTTGGGGTTTGCTACCCAGAAGGGATTTAGGGTTTTGGGAAGGATTTTGGGGTGCTGGGAGGGATTTTGAGGACTCTATGAGAGGAGAATTTGGGATTGATTATGGATGCTAAACGTGGAGCCAACCTTGGCAGCCGAGCCCTCAGATCTCCGAGCCATCAAATCCCGCCTGAGCTTCTCCGCTCTGCACGGAACGATGGAGAGGAAAGGGAAAAAGAATTTTAAAAAAAAAGGATAAAAGTGTGGAAATCGCTCCTGGAGCTCCTCACCCCTGTTCAACCTCACCGCTTTCATGTGGCGCTGATTTGTTTTGATCGCTCCGAGCCGGGGATTGCTCCGGTCCCGTTCCCAGGGAATTCGTGGGAATGAGGAGACGCTGATGAGCGGGGCGGCAGCGGCGGGGAGCGGCGCTCGGGGGGATGGGGATCCCTGCGGATGTGGGGTGTGGGATTTGGGATCCGAGATGTGGGATTTGGGATCCGAGATGTGGGATTTGGGATCCGAGATGTGGGATTTCAGATCTGGGATCTGGGATGTGTGATTTGGCATCTGGGATTTGGGATGTGGAACTTGGGATGCGTGGTTTGGGATCTGGAGTTTGGGATGCATGGTTTGGGATGCGGGGTTTGGGGTGCGGAATGAGGGATTTGGGATTTGGGACTCGGGATGAGGGATTTGGGATGAGGCATTTGAGATTTGGGACTTGGGATGCATGATTTGGGGTGCTCGATTTGGGATTTGGGATTTGGGACCTGGGATGAGGGATTTGGGATTTGGGAATGAGGGATTTGGGATTTGGGATGCAGGATTTGGGATTTGGGATTTGGGATGCATGATTTGGGGTGCTCGATTTGGGATTAGGGTTTTGGGATGTGTGATGTGGGATCTGGGATTTGAGGTCTGGGATGCAGGATTTTGGGGTGCGGGATGCAGGATTTGGGATGAGGGATTTGGGATCTGGGATGGAGGATTTGGGATCTGGGATTCAGAATTTGGGATCTGGG
The DNA here is from genome assembly GCA_013397075.1 of Rhabdornis inornatus. Taxonomy (NCBI): domain Eukaryota; kingdom Metazoa; phylum Chordata; class Aves; order Passeriformes; family Rhabdornithidae; genus Rhabdornis; species Rhabdornis inornatus. Next base: position 122,103 of record VWZS01008403.1, on the reverse strand, counting down.
CTGTGGGATTTGGGATGCAGGATTTGGGATTTTCAGGATTTGGGATCTGGGATGTGAGATGTGTAATTTGGGATGCAGGATTTGGGATGTGGGCTGTGGGATTTGGGATCTGGGGTGCAGGATGCATGATTTGGGATTTGGGATATGGGGTGCGGGATTTGGGATGCAGGATGAGGGATTTGGGATAAGGGATACTTGATTTGGGATTTGGGATGCAGGATTTGGGATGCTCTGCCCAACCCCAAAATGCTGCCACCCCAAAGCAGTGCCAATGGGACCATCCCAAATCTCAAGTTTTATAGGAAAAAAAGGAGGAAAACTCAAGTTTTATGGGGAAAAAAAGTGCCTAATTTGGAGCATGTTGGAATTATTTTCCCCAAGGATGCTGCAACATTAAATAGGAATTAAATTCGGTTTTTGTTCAGTGTGTTACTTTTAACATAAATGCATTTTTACCCATTTTAGGTTTTTTTTTTTCCCCCTTTTCCTATTCTAAATAATTCCCTGTCTCCTTGGCTGTCAATACTCCCAAATGGAAAGAAAAGCTGATTTCCATCCACTTAAATCCATCTCAAATGAGCCCATTAGGAGCCACCTTCATCCAGGGTTTATTTTGAGGAGAAAAAACTCAATTTGGGGCATTTCCCACTGCTGAAAAATCCCATTTTGGGCTCTCCCAGCTCCGCCGTCCTTCTATCCCAAAGTTGTTTTTTATTTTTCGCTGCAGGTGCTTTCAATTTCTCCCCAGTTTGTTGGAATTATCCTGACAAGCATTCCCGCCAAAAAAAAAAGTCGGGAAAACTCAATTTTCCCTGGGAAAATTAATGAAATGCGCTCTCGACTCATGCAACCTGTTCATTAAGCTGTGAAATGAGGAATAATTAAAATTAAAATCTGGGGTTTTTTCCTGGATTTCGCCTTTCTGAAGTTGTGGGGGTGGGAATTTTTGGGGCCAAACTGCTCCATCTGGCACTGGGAGCATTTCCAGCTTCCGAGAAATCCCTGGGAGAGGAGCTGGTGCTTGGTTGGACCGGACAGGAGAAATCCAGCTTTAAAAATGGGAATTTATTTTCCCTGGGATGTTGTCGCCTTTCCCTCCTTTTTCCAAGGATTTTAGGGCGAAGCTGTGATGGGAATTCGGGGTGTTTCGCTGGATTTTTGGGGGAGGAGTTTGGGCTCGGGAGGAGGGGACATGGCGGGGTCCCATGTCACCTGATGATGTCACCTGATGATGTCACCTGATGATGTCACTTGATGATGTCACCCTATGATGTCACCTGATGATGTCATCATCACCTGAGGGATGGATGCAGGGCAGGGGCGGTTCCCGCTGGAATTTCTCATTCCCAGATCATTTCTCCAGGTGGAATTCCCTGCCAATCCCGTGGCTGCTGCTCTTGGAGGAAACAGAAGGAAAAATTCTCCACGGGATTTGCTTTTCCATGGGATGGATGAAGATCGGAAAAGGCGAATTTGGGGAATAACCTTGGTCATGGTTTGGTTTTATTTCCTTTTGGCTAAAGCTGTTGAGAGGCATCCAAAGCAGGGAGAGTGAAAAGAAAAAAAAACAAAAACAAACAAACAAACAATAATTTATTTATTATAAATAAAGCAGCCAGAAATTTGGGGTTTTTGGGAAATTTGTGCCGCCAAACATTCCCAGCAGCATCCATCTCCACATTCCCACCGCTCCGGGATGGGGACGTGGCACCGGCCAGGGGTGGGGGCTGAGCCTTCCCATCGAGGGCTCAAAACACTCCATTAATTCCGGTTTTAGCAGGCAGCTCTTTGTTTGTTAAATTAAAACCAGCTGGTTATTGAAAGAAACATATTTATTGGGAATTAGCAGCCATGTGCTGGATGGATATTTCCCACCTCGTTGTCAGGGCTCAGACACAAAGCTGTGTTTAATAATATTTTTTTTTTCCCTCTTTCAATTATCGCAAAGGCGGAGGGGGGAATAAAAATCATCCCATTAATTCCGAATTAAACGAACATTTGGAAAATCTCAATTCCCAGCGCTGGTGGTGCTGTGTTCCAGCTGGCTCCGGGGAAGACGTGCTGGGATTTTCTGCTGGAATTTTCTCCTGCATGATCCAGGCTGGGCTGGGACTCCCAGACCTTCAGCTCTGCCCTCTCCAAGCCCCCACCTGGCACTGCCTGCTCCTCCTCTCTTTTCCGACTGAAAATTCCAGGAATCTCAATGTTTAGCAGAAAATGGGGATAATTGGGCCTTCCTGGAGCAGGCAGGGAGGGCCATGAATGATTTAGAGGGAGCTGGATGCTGATCAGAGGCTCCTCCTGAGCTGCCTCCTCTCCTCAGCTTTGCTGAAACATTTCTCGCGGCTTCCTCCAGTGCCCAGCACCGGGCCGGGCTTTGTTTGCCAAGAAAATCTGATTATCCACGGGAATTCTGGGCTGGGGGAAGAAAAAACTTCCCACGGGCACCTCAGATCCAGGGTTTGGGGTGGTTTTGTCTCACCTTTGCACCCAGGGGGGTCTTTTTGCGTCAGGGCACTTGTGTCCTTGGATGGATTATTCCCTTTTTTTTGTGACCTTGGATGGGTTATTCCCCTTTTTTGTGACCTTGGATAGGTTATTCACTTCCTTAATTGAGTTATTCCCTATTTTTCTGTGCCCTTGGACAGATTATTCCCTTTTTTGTGTCCTTGGACGAGTTGTTCTAGTTTTTTTGTGCCTTTGGATGAGTTATTCCCTTCCTTAGATGGGTTATTCCCTTTTTTTGTACCCTTAGATTGGTTATTCCCTTTTTTTGTGCCCTTGGACGAGTTATTCCTTTCCTTAGATTCGTTATTCCCTTTTTTCTGTGGCCTTGGATGGCTCATCCCTTTTTTTGTGCCCTTGGATGAGTTATTCCCTTTTTTGTACCCTTGGACAAGTTATTCCCTTCCTTAGGTGGGTTACTCCTTTTTTTTTGAGTCCTTGGATGGGTTATTCCTTTTTTTTTGAACCCTTAGATTTGTTATTCCCCTTTTTTGTGCCCTTGGATGGTTTATTCCCTTTTTTGTGCCCTTGGACGAGTTATTCCCTTTTCCCAAACCTCAGCTGCCCATCCTGCTCCATGAGATCTTTGTTACCCGAGCACAGGGACCCTTTGAAAGGCGGCCCCGGTGCCCCGGGGAGGGGGGTTTGTGTCTCGCTGTCCCCAATTTCTCTCAGTGGTTCCTTTTTTTTCCTGGAATCCGAAGGTGTCAGCGCGCTCTGCCCGGGCCCAGCGCCCGGGGCAAAGCCTGACCTTTGCTGCTCCCTCTGAGCTCCAAGGAGGGGGAAAAAAGGGAATTTTGAGCAGAAAACAACTCGTGGAGAGCGATGGGAAGAACAAAAACGCTCTGAGGCTCCGGCTGAATCCCAGGGCTGGGAGGGGAAGGAGCAGCGACATTCCCGGATCCAGCAAATCCCATCCCTGGGGAGCAGTGCCAGGGTGGTGGCATTGTGGTGGCATTGTGGTGACACTGTGGTGGCATTGTGGTGACATTGTGGTGGCATTCTGGTGAGGCACTGTGGCGACTCTGTGGTGGCACTGTGGTGACATTGTGGTGACATTGTGGTGGCATTGTGATGGTGTTCTGGTGAGGCATTGTGGTGACATTGTGGTGGCACTGTGGTGGCATTGTGGCGGCATTGTGGTGACGTGGTGGCAATTTGGTGACATTGTGGTGCAATTTGGTGGCATTGTGGTGACATTGTGGCAACATTGCGGTGGCATTGTGGTGCCGTGGTGGTGACATTGTGGTGGCATTGTGGTGACATTGTGGTGGCATTGTGATGGCGTTCTGGTGAGGCATTGTGGTGACATTGTGGTGGCACTGTGGCGGCATTGTGGTGACATTGTGGTGACATTTTGGTGGCAGTTTGGTGACATCGTGGTGGCAATTTGGTGGCATTGTGGTGGCAGGGACACGCAGGCCGGGCAGAGGGCGCCCCGCTAGGTGGCAATGCCAACCCGTGCCGCAGCCCTGGATTTTGGGAATGTGCAGGAGCCTGGAATTAGAGATCAATAAACAA
>VWZS01008403.1:96492-111226 GCA_013397075.1 Rhabdornis inornatus | reverse complement strand
GACGTGGCCGGTAATAACCTAAAAACCCATTTTTGGAGGGTTTGTGTCCAGCTGCTGCCACCTCATCCCAACATTCCCCCCTCCCCCGCGTGCCCACGGATGCCTGGGCAGCCTCGCAGCGTTTCCAAGCACTCAGTTATAATTTGGTGCTGGGACCATTGGGAAATTGCCGACAATTTGGATGAAAATGGTTGGAAAATTGCAGTGTTTAGGCCCGTTTTGCGGGGCTGTGTGTGCAGAAATTGCAGAGGAAACATTGGAAGAGGCCAGGCTGGAAACAGGCGCCGGAATCCTCCGGGTGCTGGGATCCCCCCCAGGTGCTCTGGGTTTGGAAATAAATGTGTAAATCCAGGCAAAAAAAAATGTCCCCGAGGGGAGCAGCGGGCTGGGAAAAATTGGGAAAAGGGGATGGGAGGGAGAGCCCTGGGAGGCTGCATTTGATCTCACAACATTCCCAGATAAAGCTCAGCTTGAGCTGTGGCCAACACTTGGAGATGATCCGGCATCTTTTTGGGAATAAAACATCTCAGGAGTGGTTTAGTGTTTGCTCACTGACAGTTTGTATGTTTTTCTCGGGAATTTATCCCAAATTTTGCCTGTTGAATTGTGGATGTACCTCAGGGAGAGCAAGGAAGTCTTGGGGTTTTTCCCACCCATTTTTAATGATTCCATGATTCCCTGGAACATCTTTTCCAACCCAAACAATTCCACGATCCTATAAAACATCTTTTCCAACCCAAATATTTCCATGATTCTCTGAAAAGACTTTTCCAACCCAAACATTTCCGTGATTTTATGAAAGGTCTTTTATCCCAACAATTCTGTGATTCTCTGAAATTTCTTTTCCCTGCCCAAAACAATTCCATAATTCTGTGGCACCACCACTGCACGAAGAAACTGGAAGGGAAATCCAGATTTATGCAAAGCTGCCGCTCACCTCTTCCCAAATCCCACTTTTCCCCCAGGAATGTGGGGAAGAGATCCAAAACTTGAGGAATTCTCTGGAATGCGCCGCTAATTAGCGAGCAGACGAACATCAGCCGGGGTCTCATTTGCATAAATCTGCATTGTCAGCCTGGGAGGTAAACAACGGCAGCAGGAGCTGGATTCTCTCCTCGTTCAGTGGGAATTGCAGCCTTGGAAATCAAATTTGGATTTTTTCCCGAATTTCTCTTTCTGACCCCGAGCCCGTCCACAATCGTCTGCGAGGCCTTGGCTCAGAGGAGCCTTTTCCCGCTGTGTTCCTCGCCAAGGAGCACGTGGCGACTGGGAATTATCAAAATTCGGGATTTTAAAGGGTGGTGTAAACACGGGGATTCATTATAATCCTTAATTACAGCTAATTGGGAATGTCGAGTGCTGTGGATGCAGGGAGATGGAGCTGGTGATGTCCATTGGATGTTCCAAGGGTAATTAAACACTCTAGAGTTAATTAATCACTTGGATTATGGGAATAATGGGATATTTGGAATATAATGGGAATGATCCCAGAGAGGATGAACCAGGACCCTCCTAACCAAGAGGGATTTTGGTGCTGGGAGTGCCCAGGGGGTTTGGAGTCCCCATCCCTGGAGGTGTCCAAGGAATTCCTGGACGTGGCACTCGGAGCTCTGGGCTGGGGACAAGGTGGGACTCGGTGACCTTGGAGGGCTTTTCCAACCTCAGGAATTCTTCTGGGATCCCACCCACACCTGATTCCATTTTGTCTCAGCCGTGCCCTGCAGAGGAACATCCCAGCGAGGAGATTTCCACGATGGACACGGTGTCCATTGTCCACTTGCTGTCAGCAGGGTCGGGGAGGGCAGCGGGAGAATGATGGATCAGCGCCAGCATTCCCACAAAATGTTTTATGGGATCAATTCCCGAGCCCAGGCAGAGCTGGCTCCGGGTTTGCATTTTCAGGAGTCACAGGGAGCTGTAAATCAGCCCCAAATCCTCACATCCAACCTCCGGCCACCCGCTGACCTTTCCCTGTCCCCAGTGAAGGTTTGGAGCACAAAGCGTAAAATCCTTAAATCGGAAGATTTTCGCTCAATCGGAAGGAAAACGGGCAGCGAATCCCCACAAGGTTTCCAGATGTGTGGAATGCTGCATTCCCATCCTCGGGAACGCTCCTGGATCCCGGCTCAGCCTCAGCCACGGAGGAGCTTCCAGGAGATGAGGACTCAGAGGAATCAGCTCCAGACAACTGCTCCAAGGTCTCTGCCGAGTCAGGATTTTCCAGGAGCTCTTTTCCAGCTTCATGGTCATTATTTAGATTTTCCAGAGCTGTTTTTTTCTATGTTTTTGCAGACTCCAGGCTTTTTAATTTTTTTTTCCCCCAAGAACTTCACCATTACTGTGGATATTTTTCCCTTAATACTGGATTAAACAGAAATAATTCTCCTTTTGTGCTTCCTCCCTGCCTGGACACTGACCTGCCTAGGCTTGGTGCTGAGCTCAGCTGGTCTCAGCTTGGGCTCTTTTCCAGGCCAGGAAAAGGGAATTATTCCCATCTGGATTATTCCCTGCCCCAAGAGGGAGATGGGGGTGGGAAATCAGGAATTATTTGCACCAGGATCCACATCCAACATCCTCTGGCAGAGGTGGGACCTGCCTGGATGCAGGGATTCGTTCCAGGCTGGGAGCCCCAAGGCTTGGCAGCATTGCACAGATTGAATTTCTTTGTGTTCTCGGGGATTTCGTGGCAATTCTGGGATAAATGGACCCAAACAAAACCAAGCTGTGGGAAAGTTCTGGAAAGACCAGAGGGAATTCGCTTCTGTGGGATGAGCTGGTGGCCTCATCCCCTGGGAAATCTGTTGCCATGGGAATTGAGGGAATCTCCGGTGAGTTCGCATCGCAAAGGGTTAACGAGGAGAGCGATTAAAAGCCGTGAATCACATCTTCCTCGAAATCCTTGAAGGGCTTCCAGAGGGAAGGAGGGAAGCGCTGGATGGGCTCTGATCCCCCTCCTTCCCCCGGCGAGGATTTGTGATGTGCGGGAGGCAGATGAGAGAATTCCTGCTCGGCAAAGAGCAGCGACTGGAGATTAAATCAACCTGCTCGGCCCCGCTCCCAGCGCTCCGGAGATGCTGAAATATTTATTTAGAGGAGGAGGAGGAGAAGGGGGGGAATGGCAAGAGGGGGATACATGGAATTAAAATGTTCGTTAGCTTACAGTGCATAATTAATGGGGGCCTTGTTACAGCTGGATGAAGGATTCCCTGCTTTTCCCCCTTTCTCTGTCAGCCCTGGGAAAAGCTGGAAGGGTTGGGAACACCTGGGGAGGGCATGGAGAGCTGGGAGCCAGGAGCACCTATCCCTAAATCCATCAAATCCTGGCTTTTCCAGGATTTTTCTGGGTTGTTTCACCCCATGCTGCTGGAGGTGGAATTGTTGAGCTGTGAGGTTTGGGATGCTCCCGCTGTTTTCTTTTTTTTAAGCAGAGGGAATTTTGGGAGCCCAGCAAGCTCTCAGCTGCCCATTGGATCCAAATTCCCAATCTGGGAATTTCTCAGTTTGCTCTGGACCAAAAGCACTCCTTGAGCAAATGCCATCGGTGGGATCCCTATTCCCATTTTCCACTTGCGATTCCTCAGTTTTTCCCCGGAAAAAAAAAAAGCAAATTCCCACATCCCTGGCCTCTGCCTTGGAGTTTGTCTCCCCTGCAAATTTTTCCCAGAGCAACCAGGCTGGAAAAATATCTTACATGGAAATGTGTATGGAATGGGAGAATGGAAAACGATGAGTGGGCGGATTCCGGGGGAAATAAAGGGGTTTATTCTCGATGCCAGATAATGAAATTAGGAAAAGGAGACGAGCTGGGCTGATATCCTACAGGGAAAGATAAAATATGTTGGGGAAAAGGAAAAAAAAATAAAACAAAGCCCACAATGCTGCAGTTCCTTGGAAATGTCAAAATATTGCATTTCCCAGGATGATAAAGATGAGAGAAATAGCTGGGTTTTAGTTTCAAGTGCCACATCATCACATCATCGCTCTTCTCCTCTATAATTTTTATTAAAAAACGGGAATGTGCCAGGGAGTCGTTCCGTGCTGCTGGCAGAGGGAATGGAAGGTTTGTCCTGGGAAAAGGTGTGGGAGCCAAGGCTGTGAGTGCCACCCCGAGGGGACAATGCCACCACTGCCACCCTGACCCCAGTGCGGCCTCCGGGGGGATTTGGGGGCGTATCCATGGGTTTTCCCACTGTATATCAATTTTCCAGAGTGTATCCATGGGTTTTTCCAGTCTATATCCATTTTCCAGTGTGTATCCATTTATTTTTCCAGTCTATATCCCTATATATCAGTGTGTATCCATGGTTTTCCCAGTGCATTTAGATTTATTTTTCCAGTGTGTATCCATGGGTTTTCCACTGTATATCCATTTATTTTTCCACTGTATATCCATTTTCCAGTGTGTATCCATGGATTTTTCCAGTCTATATCCATTTATTTTTCCACTGTATATTCACTTTTCCATGTATCCATGTATTTTTCCAGTCTATACCCATTTTCCAGCATTTATCCATGTATTTTCCCGGTGTGTATCCACTTTTCCAGTGTATATCCATGTGTTTTTCCACTGTGCATCCATTTTCCTACTGTGTAACAGCTGGAGAAGGGGCAGCAGGAATATTGAGTCATTATTTCCTGTTTATCTCCAGAATTTTGGGATTTATTGGCTGCAAAGGGAAGAATTTTCTCTCTGCTCCCCCCTAGACCCACCCTGAGCTTCCACCTGGGATGAGCTCTGGAGTTCCTTGGACCCAGCTGACCCTGGGAACATCCTCACTCCCACCCCAAAACCCCTCGGGAAAGAAGAATTCCACTGATTTCTCCAAGGGCTGATTTCCCAGCACTTCCTAAAGCAGGAAAATCCAAAATAAACCTCCCTTGGCTCAAAAATTCCGGAATTTTTGCCTCTAATGATGCTCCTCTCCTGATCCTGGGGTGGCAGAGCAGCTCCAAGCCCTGGATCCCGGGAATATCAAATATTCAGGAGCAGCTAACGAGGGGAGAAGGGAAAGGAAGCTTTTCCCAGCGGACTTGGACAGAAAATAAAAATCCCAGAGGGGCTCAGGAGAAAGAGAGAGGCTGGGAAAAGGGGGGGAAGGGGCCTCTGGAAATCCTTGCAGGCCTCCCTGGCTCCCAGAAAATCCCAGGGAATGTGGATGGGTTTTTGAGGGGAATTGGGGGCCCAGAGGAGCCCTTTGCCTTCCCTGAACTCTGCTCGGGATCTCAGCCTTTGGAATAAGGGAATTATTCCAGAGGTGAGGTTAATTATCCCTCGGTGCTGTTAATTTGGTGTTTGGGAAGGCAGGAAGTGGCTCCAGGGCTCTGGAATTACACCGGGTGTTGTCACTGCTCCAGTGAATAAAAACCAATTAAAGTTCCCGATCCCCAATTAAAGTTCCTGATCCCACTGATCCATACATGACCTCCCTGCCTCCCACCATTTATTTTTTTTGTGGAATTCCGAGCCATCAAAGGCACTAATTCCACTCTTTTGAGGGTTGTAGAGGAGCTGAGGTGGGCTGAACCCTCCCTGACCCCTCGGATACCAGCACAGCTCAAAATTTGGGGATTTATGAGGTTCCCCCATCTCATCCAGTGGCGGCAACAGGAGCCAGCCCTGAAAAGGCTTGGAATCAAAAATAAACCAGCAGGAATTAAAAATAAACCACGAGGAATTAAAAATACATCTCCAACCCCCAAAATCGGCCGGGTGAGGAAGGGCAGGGCCGGGCCGGGAGCGTTCCAGGGATGCAGAGCCTGAGGAAGCACAGGGAGCTCTCCCACCCGTGAATTTTTCATCAAAGGTGGCAGGAGCGCTGGCCCGGGGTTTTGTCTTTGCCTTTCATCTCTGCTGGAAGGCCCCGAGCCGGAAGGATCCCCTGGAAGGATCCCTGAGCCTGGCCTGGATGATTTATACATCTGCAGGAAGGTGGGAAGAGCTGGGAAGGATCCTGCTGGTTGGGAACATCCCAGATCTCATCCGAGTTCTCTGCTCCTCCTCCTCGGAACCATTCTTGCCCTTTTCCTCTTGTTTGGAATCCCAGGAAGAGTCAGGGAACGGAATGTGAGCAGTCAGGGTTTTACAACCCCCAAAAACGTCTCCGTTCGTATTCCAGGCTGGGAGCAGTTTTCATTTGAAACATTCCAAAGTTTGCTGTGGAATTTCCCCTCATACCTCCGTGGGTGTTTCCTGCAGGGACCAATCCCACTCCGGAGAGAAAATCTGTGGATACCTGAAGGAGTCCTGAGGCCCTTGGTGGCCTCCTGAGCATCCCTTGCTCAAGCCTTGGATTCCCAGTAGGAATCCTTGGAAAACACTTGGAATCCCTGGAAAACACTCAGCTCCAAACCCTCCTAACTACCCCCAACCATTCCCATTTATTCTTCCAAAACAATGTTTCCCCCCCAAAATCCCAACTCATGAGTATCTCTTGCTCACACCTTGCATTCCCAATGGGAATCCTTGGAAAATATGAGGCTGGAGAAGAGGGACACTCCACTCCCAATCCTTCCTGAACACCGCAACCCCTCCCATTTATTCCTCCAAAACTTTCCCCCTGAAATCCCAATGCCTCAGCATCCCTTTCTCAGGCCTTGGATTCCCAGCGGGAATCCTTGGAAATCCCAAGGCTGGAGCACAGAAAGACACTCAGCTCCCAAACCCTCCTAACTACCCCCAACCATTCCCATTTATTCCTCCAAAAACCCCTTTTCCCCCCAAAATCCCAACTCATGAGTATCTCTTGCTCACACCTTGCATTCCCAATGGGAATCCTTGGAAAAACCCAAGGCTGGAGTACGAGGGACGCTCAGCTTCCAAACCCTCCTAACTACCCCCAACCCTTCCCACTGATCCCCAAAAAAACCCTTTTCCCCCAAAAAATCCCATCCCTGAGCTGCTGGAGTTGTTTTGAGCTCCCTCCTCGCTGCGCTTCCATCCAAGTGGGACCAGGAGGAGCCTTCCCAGGTCTGTTTTCCCCTTTAAAAGCAGGGATATCATTCCCGAGGAGGCAGCGGAGCACAAAGGCTGTCACTCGACCGCAGCAGAATGGGGCCAGCAGCGGTGGCAGCTGAATTTCCCGAGCAACAAAGCTCCCGTTTTCATGCAAATATCCCTGAGAAATGAAATCCCGGCCAAGAGAAAGGCAGATAATGTGTTATATAAGCAGAATTATCTCGGCACAGACGGATTCTTCCAAGGGTTTTGGGTTTATCCGTGTGTTTTTTATATTTATTTTGGAGCCCTCGGCGCCTCGGTTGGGGCCGGGGAGGGGATGGCAGAGCAGGAGTTTTATCACCCACAAAGCCCCTCCGGATTGAGCGGTGAAGGCGGATAAAAGTCAGGGAAAGATTCGGCGCCCCGATAGCGCGGCCTCGCTTCCCGCAGGATTCCGGAGCGCCTGGCGAACATCCATTAATGAGGCCTCGAAGGAACTCCCGGCCCCGCGTTTTTGGAGATGAAGGCTCCGATCCAGCGGGAAGGCAAATGGGATTGGGATGTGCCAGGAGCTGAACCCGGCTCCTCTCCCCTCCCAGCCTCTCCATCCCTGCAGAGACGGCCAGAAAAAGCAGGAATTTTTACGGGATGTTTTCAGGAAAAAACATCCGCTCCGACACCGCTGCTCCTGTGGGATGATTCCAGCTCTGAGAAAAGTGAATCCATCCATTTCTCATGGAGATTGATCCATCCCAGCTCCTTCTCCCTCTAGTTCCCATGTTCCATGTTTTCCAGGTTTTTATGCATTTTTGGGGAGTTTTGCAACAGAACCAGCCCCATTTGTGGATACCCCGAGTCCGGACCTGGAGCAGAGGAAGCTGAGCAGGATTTACCATGGAGGGAGTGGAGGGAATGTCTGGAAAACCAAGAATGCCCGATGGATGAGGAGGCAAATCGTGGAAAATGAGAGGTAGCACCAACACTGGGAGCCCTTGTTTAATTAAATAAATCCTGGAATCATGGAACTATTTGGGTTGGAGGGACCTTAAGTCCCATCCATTCCATAGGAATGGACACTTTCCACTATCCCAGGTCATTCCGAGCCCCATCCAGCCTGGAATGTTGGCACATCCACATCCATAGCTGTCCATATATATTTATATGGGCACAGAATTACGGAATTAATAAAGCCCTGGATGAATCCAAGCTAACAGAATTCCCACTGCTTCCCAAATCCCTGATTATCAATCCTGGGTTTCACTCCCTTGGATGCTCTGGGGAATGCTCAGCTCCTTAATCCCTACTCCCACAATTCCCATTCCCAGCAGATCACACAAAGATGATTTCCCTGGCAAACCACTCTGAGTTGGAACTCCAGAATTCCCAAATCCCTCTCAAATCAGAATTTTCAACCCTCAGTATGGCAAAAATCATTGCTGTGACCTCGCAGGGCCTTGGGACATCCTGGGATCACTTTTGTGTCTCTCCTGGCTTTTCTTGTGCTCATGGAACTCATTCCCACCCAGTCAGGGCTGGAATTTGAACAAATCCCACCAGTTTTGGGATTTAAAGCCAATTCCTGGTGCCTGCTGATGCTGTGGATCCCGGTACTGGGTACAACAACCCTCAGCATCCTGGGGAAAGTATTCAGGATCATCCCCAGCCTTTTCCCCTCATCCCCACCAGGAATCACATCCCGTTGATCCCAGGAGAAGCCGCATTCCCACACTGGGGGTGTCACCTTGCAAACCCCCAAATTTTGATTCCGAAGAAGGGCCGGCGAAAAAAATCTGAAATTTTCACTGCCTTCTCGCCGCAAAGCCACTCCGGGCTGGAAAATAGGCCAATTTCCACCTTATCTGCTGCCTCCAGCTGGGATGTGAAAAGCTCCGAGGAAAAAAAGCCCATCTTGGCTTTATCTCCTCACCGCAAAGTTTAATTATCCGCGGCTGTTCCGCCGCATTGTGGCCGTGCCCGCGCGGGGACAGCGGCGGTGGCAGGGGCTGGGACAACCGCAGATGGCACCACCCAGGCGGTAACACCTGGATTTTCGAGCTGGGATGGGTCAGGAGGGAATATTCTCCCTTTTTTTCCTCGCTTTTTTTGTTTTTTTGTTTTGTTTTTTTTTTTATCTCTCCCTTCTGTGCTGAAGAGCCGGAATTTCTCAGCTCGCGCTCGTTCCGTGCCCACGTGCGCGGGACCTGTGTGGGATCCGTGAGGAGCTGCGGTGTCCATCAATTATTTATAGCAGGAACGGCTTCGTTTTGCTCCTCATTTATTCCCCATTAGCTCCACAGTAAATACAGGGAAAGAAAAGGGGATGGAGGCACCGAGGAACTCCAGGAATAAATCCGCTAAGGAGAGGGCAAATGTTAGGGAATGTGGAAGGGCTGGGAGTTGCAGGGAATAAAAAGCTTTAATCTGAGGAGGGTTTAAATGCTCTCCGAAATGTCAGCTCGTTAATAGCTCGTCCTGAGTCCCTGCGTGCTGGGAAATGGAAATGATGGAGACATCCCGCTCCCATTCCCATCAGGAGCTTCCCCCATTTCCATCTCCTCTCCCTGATCGCTCCAATCGCATTTAATTATTTAATTCATCTCTTTCTCTTTGGGTGAGGGGATTTTTTTTTTTTTTTTTACTTCCTCCTCCATCCTTCTCCACTTCCTCTCATTTCCCTCTGGGATTCAGACAGAAATTAAATTCTTGCCTTGGGAAGATCTGGGGAGCAATAGGAGCTGATGGGATTTTATTTTAACATCCCCTCCCCTGCTTTGGGGGCTTGGGATGTTGCATTAATGGAATATTTAATGCAAAAAGAGCGGGGGGGAAAGGAGGAATTTTGCTCATGGATTCCAATTCCAAACCACTTAGTCCAGAGGGCCCTTCCAGAAAAATGAGGGCAGTGCTGGAGCCTGGGAGAGCTGCTTGGACCTCCCAGGGTGGGGCTGAAAGGGCCAAAAATTCCATTTAAAAAAGCAAGGAAATGCCAAGATGGTGCCCTGGGCTGGGAGGGGGTGCTCGGATGAATGTGACATGCCCAGGATTTTTCCCACTGAGCAGGAATTTGGGATTCCCAGCCCTTGGGATCTGGCTGGGTCAGTTTATTTCCCTTTTTTCCACAGCTTATTTCCCTTTTTTCTATGGTATATTTCCATTTTTTCGTTCTGCAGGCTGGAATTCCCTCCCTGCCTCCAAGGCGTTTCTTTGTTTGTGTTTATTTATCAAGGACACCACGGTTTAGGGAGAAAAAAAAAAAATCCAAAATCCACTGAAGTTGAAAGGCGGAGAGATCAAGATCCGTCATTTTAGGAGAAAACCAACAGTGACTGCAGCGATTCCCGGGAGGATCGGAGCTGTCACCGCTGTCACTTCCTGCTAAACAGCCCTCCAAGAGCATTTACATGGAAACCACGTTTACATGGAAAAGCCATCGCCTCTCCGAGCAGGGGAATCCTGCTGGAAAACAGAATTCCACAGTGGAAAGGGCTGGGAGGGATCTTTGAATCAGCTCAGCTCATCTCACCCCTGCCGTGGGCACCTTCCACCATCCCAGATTATCCCAACCTGGCCTTGGGCACTGCCAGGGATCCAGGGGCAGCCATGGATTCTCTGGGAATTCCAGCCCAGCCCCTCACCACCCTCCCAGCCATGAATTCCTTCCCAATATCCCACCCCAATCTCCCTTTTCCCAGTTTAAATCCATTCCCTGTGTCCCATCCCTCCATCCCTTATCCCAAATCCCTCTCCAGCTCCCTTGGAGCCCTTTTAGACTCTGAGGTTTCCCTGAAATTTCACTTTTCCCACCTTTCCTTGGGCATTTCCAGGGATCCAGGGCAGCCACAGCTTCTCTGGGAATTCCATCCCAGCCTCTCCTCACCCTCCCAGCCAGGAATTCCTTCCCAATATCCCACCCATCCCTGCCCTCTGGCAGTGGGAAGCCATTCCCTGTGTCCTGTCCCTCCATTCCTTGTCCCCAGTCCCTCTCCAGCTCTCCTGGAGCCCCTTCAGTCCCTGGAATGTTCTGGAAGCTCTCCCTGGATCCTTGTCCTCTCCAGATGAACATTCCCAGCTCTCCCAGCCCAGCTCCAGAGCAGAGCTGCTCCATCCCTCTGATCCCTCCATCCAACATCTCCAGCTCCTTCCTGGGATGGGATCCTGAAGCTGGAGCAGCACAATCCAAAGTGAATTTTGGATCTTTTCCAGCAGAGCAGGATCTGTTCCTTCCAGCCTTTTCCAGGGCTGAGAGCTGCAGGATCTGAGGCTGAGCTCCTCCCATCCCTGCCGGCCCCAGCCAGGGTTTGGAATCCTCTGGGAAGAACCAATTCTCCTTTTCCTGCCCCCACAAACCTGGAATGTGGCTCTGACCATCCACTGACACGTCCTGCTCCCAATCCCTGAGGCAGATCCTTCAGAAAAAACTTTAGATCCTTGTCCAGAGAATGAGAAATGGGAGGGATGGAAATCCCATCATTAACAACCACGACATCGGATTTTCCAAAGCTCGTCCCTGTTCCCAACAATCCCGGCTCCACGGCAGCTCCAGACCACGCTGGATTTTAATCTCCCTGAAATCCATTTCCAACCATTCTTGGGGATTCTCTTCCAGGCCCCGTGGCTCTGGTTTGGGAAGTTTGAACTCTTGGCCTTGGAGTGAAGCTCTGGGGTTTTTGTCAAATTAAATCATGGCTTTATAAGATGAAATCTATTTATTTTCTATAAATATGGAGTGGGGAAAGCTCAGCTGAATTCCTTGGAGGGAAAACTCTGCCAGGTGAAGGAATTTGGAGGACCTGGACCAATCCTGGTGGATTTTAAAGCAAAAGGAGCAGTGTCCAGTTTGGATGTCTGGAAAATGAAACCAACCAAGCCGTGCTTGAAATTAAACCTGACCTGGTCATTAATCCTGGGATCCATTTCCAAAGGTCAGGTGCTGATTTAAAAACAGCTTCGTTCCATCCCCGGGCAGTTGGGAATTCTTGGGGGAATTTCCATGACCATCATTAGGTAAAATGTCAGGTTCCGTGTGGGAAACGGCAACTTCTGGCCTTAAAAATGACAAATTTGGGCAATTTCAACCAATTCAGCTCTGAAACCCGACCTGTTCCAACTCCAGGCACTGCAGCTCTTTGTCCCTCCCGATGCCATGGAGGGGAGGGATGGGAAAAGCAGAAAATCAGGAAAATTCTGTCAGTGACAGAGCAGGGACAGAACATCCCACAAACCTGGCTCTTCCCTGGGATGAGCTCTGGGACACAAGGAAGGGGCTCAGCTCTTCCCAAGGCTGGGATTAAAATCCAGCTTTTCACGGCACAGTTTAGGCAGGGTTTTGTTGCTCCAGGCGCTGGGTGCTCCCAGATATTTTCCATATGCTCGGAAAAATAAATAATGAAGTGTTGGTTTGGGCATCTTCCACCCAATCAGGGATAAAAGCAGCTCCTTGCACCTGAGATCTGCTCCCAAAAAACCCTGATTTTCCCCAGGAAATAATTTAGGAATCATTTAGAATGATAAATCAGACACTAATTCCATCAGAGGTGGCGGCTCAGGCACATCCCGCAGCCAGGGAGGGATTTAGGAAATAAAACCGAGATATTCCAGCCCCACCCCGTCCCTTCCTGGTGATCCAGGAGAAGTTTCCACCTCGCCAAGGAATCCTGTGCCATTCCAGAGCACACAAATTATCCCAAGGGGCTCTGGAGGAGTCAGGCTGGCAGATGTTGGAGCTCATTCCTGAGGCGCTGCAGGGGGGACGAGCGGGAAGCTCTTCCTTGGCAGAGACGCTCGGAAAAGTGGGAAAAATCCTCAGGAATGTGGCCAGATCAGAGATCCTGATTGGGTAAATCAGCAAAATTCCAGGGCCAAATCCTGATCCAGGAAAACGTGAGGAGATTTGAGAGCTGCTTGGGTTTGCACCGACCTTGGAAAAGACCCAGGATGAGCCATGGGATCATGGAATGATTTTGAGTGGGAAGGATCTTCAAATTCATCTCATTCCATGCCCTGCTATGGGCAGGGACACCTCCCGCTGCCCCAGGTTGCTCCAAGCCATTCCTTGGTAAAATCCAACGTGAAAACCATCCCAAGAGATTTCCTGGATTTGTGGAGGATCTGTAACTTCATCCCGCCTGGGACATTTTCATCCCGAGTTTTCTTTGGGCTAAAAACCCGCTGTGAAATCCCAAAAAACTTAAAGTCCATCCTGTTCCACCCCATTCCTTGGACAGGGACACCTCCCACAGTTCCAAATTGCTCCAAACCTTTCCTTGGTTAAATCCAACATGAAAACCATCCCAAGAAATTTCCTGGATTTGTACAGGATGCGTAATTTCATCCCAACAAAAGCATCCATGGAAAAGCTGAAATCTGGTGGATGAGGGCCTCTGTCCTGCTGGAATCAATAATTCCCTGTTTTCCTCCCATCTTTTGGTGCACGGGGATGTTCCCACCCCACGTTTGGCACCAGATTTCCTTTCTCCGGGAGAAAATTCCATCATTTCCACGAATTTAATCGCAGAAACTCTTCCCTGATCAACGCTGGGGGTCCTTGGGGAAGGAGGGAGTGAAAAAGAGAAGGAAAACAAGCAGGAATTGGAGCCGAGCTCTTTCCAGCAGCCAAACAAATAAAGGATGATGGATAACGAGAGGGAGGAGAGGGAATTGGGATCTTCCCTTCTCCAGCAGCTCCTCCAAATCCCATCCCTCTGTTTCCCGGTAATTCCCAGCCTCTGGCAGGGGGTTTCCCGATATTAATTAACTTTATTTATCGCTGCTGGCGGAGTGACTCCGGCAGTAAATCAAGCAATTAAAGCCTCGGGATTGCCCTGGGAAGGGAAGGATCCAGGTGCCAGGAAGGATTTGCTTTCTGCTTCATGTTTTATTCACGGACTCTCCGCCGCTTCTGTCCGGAGTGGAGGAGTTTGGCAGCGGAAAAATGCCAAGGAAAAGTGGAAAGGGCTCCCCAAAATCTCCCTCAGCCTTGGCATTCCCAGCTTGGCCAAAGGAAAGGATTCACGGCTTCGAGAGGATAAAGCTTCCCAGTTTGTCCTGCTGGTGAAGTTAAAAGCTGAAAAAGTTCTAAAAAATATTTTAAGATTGAATTAATTTTATAAAATTATTCAGTAATTATAAAATGTTTTATTTCTAAAATGTATTCTTTAGGAATGATGGTTTTTGCATCAAAGCTCTGAAGTGGAAGTTGAATTTTTTTAAATGAGACAGAAAAAGGGACAAATGGAAAAAGGATCGACAAAGGGTTAAAGTCACTCCTGCCTCTGCTCAGCCCCAGCTGTTCATTCCCAAAAAAATGGAATCATCGAGGCTGGAGAAGACCCCCAGGATCTTGGATCTTTCCAGGATCATGGAATCCAGCGGAGTTGTTCCTTTCTGGGGGTGACAGGNATTTTTTTTTTTTTTTTCCAGTCCCTGATTCCTGCGGCCTGGAAGCTCCATCACATTTTGCTTGGAGCGTGTCTGGGATGAGGAGATGCTGGAAAAAAAAGGGGGATCAGTGAGGACCTTGTGGCTCTCCACAAGTCCCCAGCAGGAGGGGTCAGGGACAGGAAAAGTGGACATGGGATTCTTCCGAGCTTCCTGAGCATCCCAAATAAATTCCAGCTCCTTGAGCCATCTGGGCTCGTTCCCGGTGCTCCCAAGGCTCCTCCAACCCCATCAGGAGGTTGGAAAAGCTGCGTCCCCCAAAGATGTTTCCATGGGAAGGTCTTAACCTAAAAAACAAAAAAATAATCGGCTGGGGGAAAAAAAGTGGAACAAAAACCTGGTGTGAAAATGGAAGATGCT
>VWZS01008403.1:39936-87086 GCA_013397075.1 Rhabdornis inornatus | reverse complement strand
CATCCATCCATCCATCATCCATCCATCCGTCATCCATCCACTTAAACCCCAGACCTGTGCCCCCCCCAAAAAAAGAACATTGGAGCATTAAAATCCCTTCCCCAAGTTTTCCTGGTATTTCCAGGAATGCTGGCAGGGACTGTTCACCTTGAACAGTCACTCCNAAAAAAATAAAAATAAAAATAAAACAACAACAACCCTGAAAGACTCAGAGCTGGGCGAAATCTGTTTGTTTGGGATTCCTGGAGCGTTTTCTCAGGAAGGGAGGGAGCTGTCGGCTCCAGGCTGGGAATGGGGGTTTGGGGTTCCCTTTTCCCACAGGGAATGGGGGAATCAATAAATCCCTTCAAAATGAAGGATGAGGGATTTGGGATTTGGGATTTGGGATTTGGGATTTGGGATTTGGGATTTGGGAGCGGATGGGATTTTGGGATGGGATGGGATTTGGGATGGAATCCATGGGATGGGATGGGGTTTGGGCTGGGATTTCAGATGGGATTTCAGATGGTATCCATGGGATTTGGGATGGGATAGGATGGGATTTTGGGATAAGATCCATCGGATTTGGGATGGGATTTTGGGATGGGATTTGGGATGGCATCCATGGGAAGGGATGGGATTTGGGATGGGATTTCAGATGGCATCCATGGGATTTGGGATAGGATGGGATTTTGGGGTGGGATCCATGGGATTTGGGGTGGGATTTTGGGATGGGATTTGGGATGGCATCCATGGGATTTGGGATGGGATAGGATGGGATTTTGTGATGGGATCCATCGGATTTGGGATGGGATTTTGAGATGGGATCCATCAGATTTGGGATGGGATTTCGGGGTGGGATCCATGGGATTTGGGATGGGATTTTGGGATGGGATCCATGGGATTTTGGAATTCAGGGCAGATTGTTTGGTGGAGCCAAACCCTCAGCAGGATGTGAAATTCCCATCCCACCCTCACTCCAACAATTCTCCAGGAGGAATTTTTGGGGTTATTTGAAGCATTTGAGGGTTTATTCATTATAAACAGGTTTGGAATCGCATTCCCAGGATTTAATTGGCTCCTTCCCAGTGCCAGCAGATGGGAACTGCTGCCTTCATGGCCACCCCGCTGCTGGAAAATCCCATTTCCCAGGAAGGGACAATGATCTGTGTCCCTCTGGAATGGCAGCAGGAACAGGAGGGGACCCGGGAATGAAACACTAAAAACACCCCATAAACCTCATCCCTGTTTTTAATGAAAAATTGCCATTTTTCCCATAAAAAACCCTGGAATGGGGCCTGGGGATGGTTTTGGGTTTATGAACATCCAGGAGAATCCATGGATCCACAATTCTGTCCGTCCTCATGGTGGAAAATTCTGCTGGATTTGTGTTTTTAGCCCCAAAATTTATTTTTTAAAATATTTTTTCCCATTTAATTTAGTATTTTCAGGCCTGTGCTGTCTCAAAGTTTTGGCAAATCCACGTCCTGATTTTCCATGATTTTGGGAAGAGCTGTTCCAGTTTTGTGGTCCTTGAGCTCCCAATTTTTCCTCCTCTTCCTCCTTTTCCTCCTCCTCCTCCTCTCCCACACCTTCCCAAGTTCCAATGGAAAAAAAAACAACAAAAAAAAAACTTTGGAAAAATCAGATTTTTCCTTAAAAAAAAAACCCAGCCCTGTAACTCCTTGAATTCCCAGCCGCTAATTCCATTAATTATGTTATGATGCAATTAAGCATTTCATTTCCTGCCTATTAGCGCCTCAATTATTAATTAATAATTAGAGATCATTAACTGATAATGTTCTCTTGGCAGCTGAATTATTCATCTCCCGCGATGGAGTTTTTTTCCTTGACATTTGTCTCTGGTTTTTTCCTCGGAATTTGGGCCTTTCCCAGCTCTGGGAAGAGCCAAAACTTCTGGGGAAAATTCGTAAAAATCCGGAGGGAATCAGCCCAGTCCTGGGAATATTCCCTGATCCTTGTGGAAGGAAATTCCTCATCCCCAGATGAAGGTGAAGGAGTGGCTGCTCCAAGGGGTCCCCAAATCCATAAATCTTGGGAGCAATGGGGTCATAAATCTTGGGAAACTGGAATTCTGGATGATTCCCGGGCCAGGGAAAGGTGGGAGAAGGACAGCGGGAATTCTGGAGAACTTTGGGATCAGGAAAAAGTGGGAGAAGGACACTGAGAATCCTGGAGAACTTTGGGATCAGGAAAAAGTGGGAGAAGGACACCGGGAATTCTGGAGCATTCCGGGGTCAGGAAAAAGTGGGAGAAGGACACCGGGAATTCTGGAGCATTCCATGGCCAGGAAAAGGTGGGAGAAGGACACAGGGAATTCTGGAGCATTCCAGGGTCAGGAAAAAGTGGGAGCAGGACACCAGGAATTCTGGACAACTTTGGGATCAGAGGAAGGTGGGAGAAGGACACTGAGAATCCTGGAGAACTTTGGGATCAGGAAAAAGTGGGAGAAGGACACGTGGAATCCTGGAGCAGTCAATGGGACACCAGGAATCCTTCCCATGGGATGCATCCCGGATTCAGCATCCCCTTTTTCCCCACAATCCCCCCCATTTCCCCATCTGACATTCCCATTTGGAACTGGAGACGCTGCTTCCCAGACCCCAAGCAGGGAAATATTTCTTTACAGCCGGGTATTTGTTGGATAAACAGGGAAGAGGCGATTTTTTGGGAAAACAAAGGAACAAACAAAGCAGCTCCCGGCCTTATCAGCGCCGAGCTCTCCTTATCTGCTCCAGAATCTCCATCATTTCCTCCGCTTCCCCCCGGAATGTTTGCGGCTCCGGCGTTGTTTGAAGGTTGTTTACAACAGTTATGGAAGGGGAGGGGGAAGGAAAATTCCATAAACGGGTGGAATTTCCTGTGAAACAGACACCGGAAAATAAAAAAATCGGGAGCGGGTTCCCGATGTCCCGTTTTTCCTCCGGTAGCATCCGGAGAGGATTAACGATGGGAATATCAGGGAAGAGGAGGAAATTGGGGCATCCGTGGGCAAAATGTGGTGGGTGAGGGATGGGAACAGGGATTTCTGAGGATGTGGGATGGCTCTGGAGGATTTAGGATGGTTTTTGGGGATGCAGGATGGTTTCTGGGGATGCGGGATGGATCTGGAGGATTTTAGGATTGTTTTTGGTGATGCAGGATGGTTTGAGAAGGATGTAGGATGGTTTTTGGTGATGCAGGATGGTTTGAGAAGGATTTAGGATGGTTTGGGGGGATTTAGGATGGCTTTTGGTGATGCAGGATGGTTTGAGAAGGATGTAGGATGGTTTTGGGGGATGTAGGATGGCTCTTGGGGATGTAGGATGGATCTGGAGGATTTAGGATGGTTTGGGGGGATTTAGGATGGCTTTTGGTGATGCAGGATGGATCTGGAGGATTTTAGGATTGTTTTTGGTGATGCAGGATGGTTTGAGGAGAATTTAGGATGAGTTTTGGGGATGCAGGACAGATTTGGAGGATTTAGGATGGTTTTTGGGGATGTAGGATGGTTTTTGGGGATGTAGGATGGTTTTTGGGGATGTAGGATGGTTTTTGGGGATGTAGGATGGATCTGGAGGATTTAGGATGGTTTTTGGGAATGTAGGATGGTTTTTGGTGATGCAGGATGGATCTGGAGGATTCTGTGCCTCTCCAGGATGAGTTTTGGGACCGGGAGGACACCCAGGGATTTTGGGAAGCCGCAGCCCCTGCCAGGCCCGCCTTGAGCCCACCTCACAAGAGAATTCCCAGTGAACCCGGGGGCTCCCGGGGTGGATTTTCCTTCTCCACATTCCCCTGAGCTGCAGCCAGGGAAGTTCAGGGGCTGAAGACAAAACACGGGGATTTTTTTTCCCCTTCTTTTTTTTTTTTTTTAATTTAAATGAAGTTTTCTGAGTCACTGCGGGTCCTTATCAGCCCTTCCCACTTCCCGAGGATCCCAATCCCTTCCCTGTCCTCTGCGAGCTCCAGCCCGGATCTGAGGAGCTCTTCATTATCAGCTTTGCCTCCTGATAAGCTCCTGTTTATCAATTCCCCTCCCAGAGATCTCCATTTGCTCGGTGGAGTTTTCTTTTGTTCCTTCCAATTTTTAATTTATTTATTTCCCTTTAAACGGCAGATAAGGGATTTTCCTCCTTCCCTGGCTCCCTTCCATCCCGACCCTTCCCGGTTCTGCTCCCTCCCCTCCGGCCGCGCTCCCAGCACCTCCATCACCTCGGGGATGAGATTTTGGGGTGGTTTGGAGGAATTTCCCCACCTGGAGAACACCCGAGGAGGGATTTGCCCACCCTGAGCCCCAGGCCTGGGTGGGAATTTCGCGTTCCAAGGGGTGCGGATCCAGGGAGGGGCTGGAGGGGCCGGGAGGGTTCAGGGAGAGGCAGGAGGAATCAGGGGGGTGCAGAGGGAATCAGGAGGATTCTGGAGAGTGAAGGGAAATTCAGGAAGATGCAGGAGGATGCTGAAGGATACAGGAGGATTCAGGAGGGTGCAGGAGGATTCAGGAGGATTCAGGAGGGTGCAGGGAAATTCAGGAAGATGCTGAAAGATACAGGAGGATTCGGGAGAGTGCAGAGGGATTCAGGAGGATCCAGACGGATGCAGGGGGATGCAGGAGGGTGCACAAGGATCCAGAAGGATCCAGAATTATCCAGAGGGATGCAGGGGGATGCAGAAGGATCCAGGGGGATGTAGAAGGATCCAGAAGGATGCAGGGGGATGCAGAAGGATCCAGGGGGATGTAGAAGGATCCAGAAGGATGCAGAAGGATCCAGAAGGATCCAGAAGGATCCAGGGGGATGTAGAAGGATTCAGAAGGATGCAGATGGATTCAGAAGGATGCAGAAGGATCCAGAAAGATCCAGGGGGATGCAGAAGGATCCAGAAGGATCCAGAGGGATGCAGGGGGTGCAGGGGGTGCAGGGAGCTGAGGCAGAGCAGCCCCTGCCCCGCCTGCTCCGAGACGTCCCCCCTATCCCAGCAGGAAATGCTCCCAAACCCCGATTTCCTCCCCGTCCGTCCCTTCCCTAAGCCGGGCTTTGCTAAGCCAGACCTCCCGGAGGAGGTGACAGCTGTGTCCCCTCGGGAATATTTACAGGCTGCCGAGCCTTCCCGGTAATCACCGGGGGCGGCGGGAGGGCCCATCCGTCACCGCTGTCACCTCAGGGCCTCGCTGCTCCCGGGAAGCGCCAGATCCATCACCCGCATCCCGCCAAGGACACCCGGCAAGGTCCCTGTCACCCCTGAAATATTCCAGCAGCGCCAGGGCCACCCCGGCACGGGCACCTCACACAGCCCCGCTGCTCCTCCGGATTATTCCAGAGGTTTCCAGCCCGGGAGAAGCAGCTCCGGGCAAGGGCCAGGGCAGGGGACATCTGGGGGGGACAGGGGACACCCAGGGGACACCCAGGGGGAGCGGGGGGAGAACAGGGGGACACCGAAAAGGGATCAGGGGACACGCAGGGGACAATCAGGGGGACATCCAGGGAGCAAGGGACACCCGGGAGGAGCAAGGGACACCCAGGGGGACATCCAGGAGGAATAGGGGGAGAACAGGGGGACATCCAGAGGGATCAGGGGACACCCAGGGGACAACCAGGGAGCAGGAGACACTCAAGGGACACCCGGGAGGGACTGGGGACACCCAGGGGAACACCCAGAAGGGACAGGGGACACCCGAGGGACACTCAGGGGACACCCAGAGGGCACAAGGCCCTGGGAAGGGCTGTCCGGGGGCAGGAGCAGCAGGGAGGTGCCGGGAATGCTCCAAAGGTGGATCCGCATCCCGGGGCCGGCACTGGGGCAGCTCGGCGCTGCCCAGGCTGGGAACGGCGGGATGGGGACGGATCCGGCCGGGAATGCCGGGCACGGGACCGCAGCCCTGATTTTGGAAGGAAATCGTTGCCATGGAAACGCATCCCGTCCTTTTTTTTGACCGCCAGAGCTGAGGGGGGAGATCCAGCAGGAGGGGGACAGCTCATAAACCGGGAAAAATCCGGGAAAATTGGGATAAACAAACCCCTGGCACAAGGAAAACACCTCGGGGAGGCTGGGCCTGTTTATCCCAAGCCCTGGGAGCATCCCGGGGACTCTCCCTGCATCCCACCCGGGATATTCCTCATTTTTCCGGCTGCCTGCCGTTGAACTTCCCTCACGGAGCCCCCTGAACCCGAATTCCTGCTGGGATCAGCCCCGGCTGTAACATTTTCTTGGAGGAAAAGGTTGTTCCGGAGCAGATTGACCCCGAGGGCAGAGTTAAAGCAGCCTGGAAATGGCAAAAAATAAAAAATCCAATTCAATTTTCCAGCAAAGTCATCCCGAGTCTTTTCTTCTCCCTTTTTTTTCCCCCTTTCCCTGCTCACAGGCAGATTTTAAGGTCACGGAGCCGCCTGGCTGTGCGTTATCCAATCATTCCCAGAGTAAATTCCTTCCCTCTGTGGATCTCCCCCTGATAAGGAATCAAATACCAGGGCAGGCACGGGAGGATTCGGGATTTTCGGGAAGCAGCAGGAGCTGAGCTCTCCCTGGGAATGCCAGAGGTGAGAGCGGCCGGGGAGGGGCGAGAGATGAGAAATCCCAAAGAAACCCTGGAATAAACCCTTGGATAAGCCGTGCTTTGGGGTTGTTTTTTTTTAATTTATTTTTCCCGGAGTTTGACTCGGAGCTGCGGGACGGAATGCTTTGAAATTCCTGCCGGGAATGTTGGTGCTGCCCATCCCGAGGAGCCGCTTGGCATTCCTGGGATGAAGAACAGGGAAAATCCCGCTCCTGGTGATGCCAAAGTGGCTCCAGGGCACATTCCCAGCACTGCATCCTGGATGGGCAGGAAAATTATCCCGGGATAGGGAAATCATCCCTGGATTGGGAAATTATCCCTGGATTGGGAAATCATCCCTGGGCAGGAGAATTAACCCTGGATTGGGAAATTATCCCTGGACTGGAAATTATTCCTGGGCAGGAGAATTAACCCTGGATTTGGAAATGATCCCTGGATTGGGAAATCATCCCTGGGCAGGAGAATCATCCCTGGGCAGGAGAATTATCCCTGGGCAGGAAAATTATCCTGGGACTGGGAAATTATCCCTGGGCAGGAAAATGATCCCAGACTCCATAATGAGCATCCCTGAGATGTCCCTTCTTCCATCCCTGCCCTTTTCCCAGGATTTCCACCTCGTGTCCCATCCCGAGAATTCCCTGTGTCCCGTCATGGGGCCCAGAGGGGCTGGGGTGGAATTCCCAGAGGAGAATTCCCCTGGAAGTGCCTGAGGCCAGGGTTTGGGAAGGGAAGGGAAGGGAAAGCAGAGAAGAGTTTTTTGCTCCAGGAGTTTTCCAGGCTCGCATTCCTGTTGTTCCCCCCCGGGAATCGGCGCTCATGAATTCCTGAGGAGCAATCATGGGATGGCAGGGAGGGAAAACAAGCCTGGATTGCGTGGAATTGAATTTTCCGGAGTTTAAAAAAGGCCGAAATTCCAAAGTTTCCATAAAACCCTAAAAACAAGGTGAGGATGGCGGAATTTGGGGTCTCAGATTCCAGGGATTTGAGGGATGCCTCAAATATCCCGGGAGTGTCTGCTGGGAAATAGAAATATGGGAGAAAACCACTGGATTTTGGCTTTTAATTGTGGTGTTCCAAGTGGGAATTTTGGCAGGGACTTTGGTACTAAAAATGAGGATTTTGGCTGTTAATTGTGGGGGATCGTGACAGGGACTTCTTTTTGGGACTGTGAGGGGAATTGTGACAGGGATTGTGACAGGAATTGTGACTGGGAACTGTGACAGGGATTGTGACAGGGAATTGTAACAGGAATTGTGGCTGGGAATTGTGACAGGAATTGGGACAGGGAATTGTGACAGAGAATTTTGACTGGGAATTTTGACTGGGAATTGTGACAGAAATTGTGACAGGAGTTGTGATGGGAATTGTGATGGGAATTGTGACTGGGAATTTTGACAGAAATTGTGACAGGGAATTTTGACAGGGAATTGTGACGTTGTGACTGGGAATTGTGACAGGAATTGCGACTGGGAATTTTGATTGAAAATTGTGACCGGCAGGGTTTGGGTGGCTCTGGGGAAGGGAAAATGCAGGAGCTGCTGGGGCTGAACGGAGCCTCCTCCGTGCCGGAATTCTCATCCCGAATCTCTCATTAACAGCCGGGATTAGCAGCAGCTGCCGGGGCTGGGGCTGAGCCATCTCAGCCGTGCTCAGCATCCCGAGCAGCTTCCCAGAATCCCGGAGGAACAAATTCGGGAATCCACCAACAACAACCCCGAAGGAGCCTTTGGATGGAGCCGTTCCTTGCTCATTCAATTCCTCATAAATCCTGGGATTTGGGCTCGGGATGTGGATCCCAGGGTCAGGATTTGATTCCCAAGTGCTGCTGGTGCTGCAGGGATGTTCCCCTCCCCAAGGCCATTCCCAATCCCGCTTCCAGTGTCCAGGGAATGCCTGGATGTGGCACAAGGATTGGGCACATCTTGGAGGATTTTCCAACCCCGGTATTCCATTATCCACCCAAACCAGCCGGGCTGGCCCTCCCCAACCCCTTCCAATCCTCCCAAACTTCCCATGGGAACACAGCTAAAAATTCTGCTGTAGGTTCCCGGGAATGTTCACCCAGCATGACGATCCCAGAGCGACACCAATCCCAGGAGAGCCAAACATTCCTGAAAACAGCAGGATTTTATTCCCCAAAATGAGTTTAACGCCAGCCTGAGCCAAGTCACGGCATTTTCTGCTCCATTGCTCCCATCGATGTCCTTGTCTGGGAATAAAGGCTCCAAATCCCGATGGATACCAGCACAGGTCAGGTTCGATCCATCCCGGGAATGCTGCAATGGGAGCGACCCCTGGAATTGGGGATGACCTTGATTGTATGGAGGGTAAAGGAAATAATTTGGAATTTCAGGCCGAGCTGGTGAGGCAGGCCTGCCCCACATTCCCGAAAAACCCCATCAAAGCCACAGCAAACAAATAAATGTCGTTCCTTGTTATTCCCTGCCACTCCCGGAGTTTTCCAGCCGCTCTGGAGCCGCTGCTCTTGTAGCTCCTAATGCTCCCCGACATTTAATTAACTCCAACAACCGCCTCGATCCCGCTGGAGGCAGGGAGGGCTCCCTGCTCCGAGCTGCCAGGTCTGCGGAGAATCCCAGAATTCCTTTTCCTGGTATTCCATTATTTGCTCCTTTCCCTCTGTGTCCCATCGTTTCCCCTTTTCCCTGTATCCCATTATTTTCCCCTTTTCCCAGGACTCCACCGTGAGCAGTTTTCATTCCAGGCAGTTTTCATGGCTCCCTTATCGCTCCCATTCCTTTCCCATCTCCAAATATTTATCCCAGAGTTTCATTCCTCCAGTAAATAAATGCTGCCACCTCCTCTCTTCCCTCACCTTGTCTCCCAAATTAATCTCTGGAAATAATTGGGAAGCGGAGGAAGGAGCTGGAGTGGGGGAGGAGGAAGAAGCAAAACAAAGGATTTTATTTAAATCCTTTCTTTTTGTGGGATTTCACACAGAATTTCAACATTCACACCCTTCTGGATCTTTTCCTTCTCCTGCATCCCAGTTTCCCCAAAACCAGGCCAAGTTTGGGGCACGGGAAGAGCAATCCAGGGCTTTGCCATAAACCAGGAGCCGTGGGGTAGCTGAGGGTGGATTTTCCATGAGGAAAAAAGAGTGGGAAAGGGAGAGGGATGGACTGGAGGCAGGAGAGGGAGAGGGAATGATGGATGATGGATGGATGGATGATGGATGATGGATGGATGGATGGATGGATGGATGGATGGAGGGATGGATGGATGGAGGGATGGATGATGGATGGATGGAGGGATGGATGATGGATGGATGGATGGATGGAGGGATGGATGGATGGAGGGATGGATGATGGATGGATGATGGATGGATGGATGGATGATGG
Organism: Rhabdornis inornatus; assembly: GCA_013397075.1. Lineage (NCBI taxonomy): Eukaryota > Metazoa > Chordata > Aves > Passeriformes > Rhabdornithidae > Rhabdornis > Rhabdornis inornatus. Next base: position 77,195 of record VWZS01008403.1, on the reverse strand, counting down.
ATGATGGATGGATGATGGATGGATGATGGATGGATGGATGATGGATGATGGATGGATGGATGGATGATGGATGGATGGACGGATGGATGGATGGATGATGGATGGATGGATAGATGGATGACGGCTGGATCCATGGATGGATCCATGGTTGGATCCATGGATGGATGATGGATGGATAGATGGACGAAGGGATGATGGGTGGATCCATGGATGGAAGCCAGGAGACAGAGAGGCATGGATGGATCGGAGCCAGGATCTCCTGAGCATCCCTAAGGATCCCCTAAAGGGACAATGGCAGCACTTGGGTGTCTGCCAAGCCACAAACGAGCTGGGAAGGGCATTCCCGCTCCATCCTGGTTTTTAAGGATCCTTCCAACCCTTCCCACGGGCTGAGGCGTGCTGTCCCCACCCCGCTGTCCCCAGGCCGTGGGGACACCCAGGCTGGTGCTGCGGGATCCCATGGGATCCGGGGCTGCCATCCATTAGCATTCCCACAGCCCTGCAATCCATCCCGGTCGTTTCGGGATCACCGGCCATAACTCAGCCCGTTTTGCACTCCAATCCCATTTTTCATCCATGTTTTATTCATGGAGGGGGGTCAGCTTTGTATCGAAGGATCAATAAAAGCCTCCATCACGGCGCATTATTAATTAATAAGGAATCCATTATCTGCAGCCAGCCCGGCCGCTCCCTTGGATTTTCTCCCTGGAGAAGCTTTTTGGGGGCAGTTCCGAAAATTTACAGCCTGGTCGATCTCCTTCCCTCCCTCCCTCCTCCTGCCCAGGGATAATGGGAACTTTATTTAGTCCTGGCTGTCCTTTGTCCCCGCTGATGTCCCCGCTGATGTCCCTGGATCCTCCAACAGCCCCGAAATCTGTGGGAAAAGCCTGGGAAGAGCATCCCGAGCTCCGCGGGGTTATGTGCTCCATTTATTTTGGATTTTTTAGCTTTATTCCCTCATTTTTTTTTAATCTTTGTCACCGCGACCGGACAGGGGATGAGCCTGTGGCCACCTCCAGGACCGGACAGTGATGGAGACATCTCCTGTGGGAGAGAGAAAATGGAGGAAACAAAAATGAGGAAAATTCGGAATAAATCTATAGGAAACACAACCCCCCAGCACCAGAACAACTCAGGCTCTTGCTCCAACCCCTCCTCTCCCTCTGGAATTCCCAAAAAAGGATTCCCCGACCACCATTTTGATTTTTTTGCGCCATTTTGCCTTTGGGAAGGGCCGGAAGGAGAATTCCCGCTCTGTTCCTGCAGGTTTTTATGGATGGCTCCCTCCAGAGGTGCCCAGGGATGGGGAGAACCCACCAGGGGCTTTTCCGGGATCCCAAAAAGCTGGGAATGGGCACGAGGGGATGGATTTGCCGAGGAATCCCTGGGAGGGACCGTGAAACCTCTCCCATGAATTGGGGACAGCACCAGTGACCCTGTCCCCTCCCCATACTGCACCTGCCAATAAAACCAACCCTAATCAGCAATAATTAACTCTAATTAACGGACAGGGAGGGATCATCAGGGGAAATCATAAAATTCTTTGCCTGGGGAAGCCTTAGGACAAGTTGGGATTTTGGGAGAACGGGAATTGCTGGGCTCATCAAGAAACGAGCCCAGCTCAAGCTCTGACCTCCCCCAGCTAATTAGCAGCATTGTAATTAATCATCCAGCAGCTTTAATGATGTGGTTTCCCTCTCTGCTTGTGCTGGAAAACACCAGGATGGGAATGATCCATGCTGGGGGCTCATCCCAGCTGGAAAATCAATAAATGAGGGAATTCTTGCATACTGAAAATGGATTTTCCTCACCTGGAGCCCTGGGAATTCAGGAGCTTTCAGGAGAGGAAAACCAGGAATATTTGGAGCCAATAAACGCCTTCAATTCCAAGTTTAATTTAATTTCAATTTTGATTTAGATTCAGACTCCAATTTCAATTCTATTTCTATTTCTATTCCAATTTCAACTTCAATTTCAATTTCAATTCTACTTCTATTTCTATTTTTAATTCTGTTTCTATTCCAATTTTTATTTTTATTTTGATTTTGATTTTTATTCCAATTCCATTTTCACTGTTACTTTTAGTTTCATTTTTATATTTTAGTCCTAAAAACTTTCCATTTTTCTCCCTTTTTTCCTTGAATAACAGCAGCACTTCCCAACCTCTCAGGCATCCAAAACCCAGCCAGGAGAATTTGGGAATATTTGGGCAGGAGATAAATGCAGGATAAAGGTTTGGATGGATACTCCTGGAATAAACATCAGCTTTGTGTCAGCTCCTTCCAGCCCCGGAGTCTGAACAAACCCAACCACCAGGAATTGATTTTCTAAAAATGTCAAACGCACACAAAAAATAAAAATAAAAATAAAAACCCCAAACCCACCACGGACAAAAAATGTTGGTTTGTGGGGAATAATTGAGCTCCTTTCCTGCCTCCCCAGAAATCGATGGGAAGAGGACATGGAAAAACACAGTGGGCTCTAAAGTGTAAATAATGAGAGGATGTGATTTAAAAATGGCTCAGCACGACGGGGCCGAGGCCAAATTTCCTCGGAATAAAGCTGGGAATGCAGCAACTCCCAGGTGAGGAGGCTGAAAATGCAGGAAGGAAAGGGAAAAGGGGGAAAATTGGGCTGGGAATGAGGAGGGAAGGAGAGGAAGCAGCTATGGAAGAGCAGCACTCAGTCAGGAGCAGAAAACGCGGGAAAGAATGGGGGGAAAACATGGAATTAAATCCAAGTTTGACGCTGGAATACACGGAAAATTATCAGCTATGGGTTTGGGGTTTTACAGGGGATCTGGGAAGGGAGGAGGTGCCGGGAGCAGGGGCAGGGATGGGAGCAGGGATCTTCCCATCCCATTATCCCATCCCATTATCCCATCCCATTATCCCATCCCATCCATCCCATGCCATTATCCCATGCCATTATCCCATTCCATCCATCCCCATCCCATCCCATCCCATCCCATCCCATCCCATCCCATCCCATCCCACCTCCCACGGATGCAGCTCATCCCAGATGATCCCTCCAGGTGATCCAGCAGCTGGAACAGCTGGGAATGCTCCCCTAAAAGAGCTCTCCAATCCCATTTCCATGCAAATGTCACCTCATAAAGAACCTGGAAGTTCAGCTCAGGCTCCGGGCTGGAATTGCTCTGGAATATGTTGGGTTTGGGAATAAATCCCATTTTTTCCATAGTTTTGAGCTCCCTGGTGCTCCAGCTGCTCCTTTAATCCATGAGTGGGGGAGCTCCAGCTCATCCAGCAGTGGGAATTCCCAGCTCTTATCCCTCTTTTTGCCCATTATCCCTGGAATATCACCCTTGGAGCATCCCGATGGCCAGTGGGAGCTGTGGTGGCAACGCCACCCTCCCTGCCCAGCTCCATCCCTCTGGAACATCCCACGATGGCAATTCCTGCATCCCATTCCCACTGGGATGAGTCCTGGAAAGGACCAGGAGAGAGCTGGGAATGGGGAATCCAGGACTGCTGGAAAGGCAGCAGTGGAGCAAATCCCATTGGAATTCCAGCGGGAGGACCTGGAAATTCAGGAATTCAGAAATTCAGGAAAATTCCAAAACCAGCTGGAAAACGGGTGTGGGATCCCAGAATCCGTGAGGGGGACGCATAGGGATGCCACATGAAATGCTCTGATCCCAAGGACAGGCAGATCCCACACGGATGCAGCATCTTCCCAACGATCCCACCCAAAATCCACACGAGCACCAGGGTGGGAGCGGAAAAGCTGCTCCCAGGGGAATTCTGCCACCCTAAAACCAGGAATCGTCGCTGTCACCACCCCATTCCCTCCTTCCCAACATCTTCCCACGCTCCAAACCCACATCCCTGAGTGCTGTGGGAACGGGAAATATCCCAGCGGAATAACTCTGGAATAAACAGCACCACCAGGCTTTTAATGAGATTTTTTTAGGGCTTGTTTTGACTTTTCTTTTATTCTGAATCCCCCAAAGACTCGATCCCAATTCCCCTTTAAACGGGCAAGCCATAACATCGGGAATTTGCCATGGATTGAGCTCCTCCATCCAGCAGCGGAGCCTCCTTTTGTAGGGAATTTATCGGTGCCGTAAATTCCCCCGGCCGGGTTTGCTGTGAGTGCCATAACACGTCCTCCAGCCAATCTTTTATCCATCAGGCTTTGTCCTGCTTTTTTGGGGGATATTTATGGACTAGGGGATGTTCTGGGAAGAGGGAATGGCTCCTGAGGGTGTCTCCAGCACTCCCTGTCCACGGATAATTTGCAGGAATGCTCGGCCCTGCTCCAGGCTCTGTTCTTGAGGATTTTTCAATTTCATTCAGGCTCAAAATTTGATTTTAGGCACTCCCGGAGCTCCTGGTTTCCCCAAAAAATGATTCCATGGAAAAGGGGATCCTAAAGCTCCAACCAATCCCAGCAGGAGACTTTAAACCCCATTTTCCTGAATTTTCCTTGGATGGGAAAAGCATCAAGGAAATGGGATGGGTGAACAGAGAGAGGAATTTTCCCGGATCACAATTCCCATTCCTGTGGTTCTGGCTGGGAAAACAAGTGGAATCCAACCCAAGCTTGGCTGCTTCCATGAAAAAGAAAGGAGAAATCCGGCTGGAAAAGCACCCAAGGCTCCCAAAATTTCAATTCAAGCTTCTCCTCACAGCCCTGTCAGCAGCCAGGGAGCTCCATCTGCTCCCGAATCCCGCCTGGAGTCAGCTGGCAAATCCCACCTTCCTTCTCCACGGGCAGGTGCCAGGCCTAAAAATATTCCCAGAAATTTCCTTGGCAGCCCCCAGAAAAGCTGGAACTGCCTGGGAAGGAGCTGAGCTGGAGTTTTTAGTGGGATTGCTGGTTTGTGCTGTGCCCAAATCCAGGATTTTCCCTTCTCCTGGATCGCTAATTAATTTCAGCAAATCAGCAAATCCCACCAGGTAAAAACAACCCCAATCCCAACCCCAGTGTGGTATTTCCAAGGATCCCAGACTGTTTTCCATGATCCCATCAGGAAAAAACTACCCCAATCCCAGTGTGGTATTTCCAATGATCCCAGAGTTTTTTCCATGATCCCACCAGGAAAAATCAACCCCAATCTCAACCCCAGTGTGATATTTCCAATGATCCCGGAGTGTTTTCCCTGTTCCCAACAGGAATTAAACTTGGATGGTTGCTGAGGGGGAGAATCAAATTTGGGATTAATGGATTTGAAGTTTGGGGGAATGAGTTGTTCCCACATGGACTCCAGATGATCCCTGAAAAAATCTGGGTTCCCTTTTCCAGCCAGGCTGAAATAACCAGGAAACGCAGGATTTCCGTGGTGAAATAAAATAAAATATAAAATAAAATGGAACAAAATTGAGTAAAGTGGAATAAAATGGAATAAAATGGAATAAAATCAAATCCCTGGAGTCACTGCTGCCGGAACCATCAGCGTTCCCAGGAGTGAGATCCCTATCCAAGGAAAGCGAGAGGCTTTGGCTGCACAAATTAGATTTCCCCAGGCAGCAGCTTAATTAAAACTATCGAGTGTTCCCAGCTTTTGGAAATTAACTTGGAAAGTGTTTGGATAAAAAAAAGCCTGGATGGCTTTTTTGTTCCTTTTCTTCTCCCTGGAGTGGAGGGGAAAAGAGAAAAAATGGGATATTTTCCCCTCTTGGATTCTTTGGAGGGCAGGAAGCAGCAAAGGGGGGGCTGATTTTTATTGGGATAAACCTGGATTCATCAGGATCTTGGTTCAAACCTTCTCCTAAATTTTTTATTTGGAGCTGCTTGGATATTTTTTGGGATGGTTCCTCTGCTTTGAATCCCAACCCCGTGCTCCAAAACGCCATGAAAATCCCTAAGGAAAAGAAAAATAACGCAGCCAGCAGCTGATCCAAACGAGAGGAGACGGGAATAAAAAAAAAAGAGGGAAAAACCACTCGGCAGCGGAGCAGGAGCCATTAGGGAGCATCAGGAGGAATCAGAGCTGGCGGGATGAAGAGGCTGCTCCAAGGAAACAGGAGCGGGATGATCCCGAGCGGAGCCGCGGCCTCGTTCCAGCGGGAATTCCCGGCAGGTTGGAGGTGAATTATTCCCGGCTGCGCTTCCTCGGCTCCCATTTCACGGCCCGGAGGTGATGGAGCTGCTGATATTCCAGAGGGGGATGTTCACACCTGGAGACTCCGTGGGAAGGAGGATGTGGAAATATTCCATGGCTGAAGAGTTCATGGAGGGATCCCGGTGGGGATTTATGGGATAAAACATGTGGGAAAGAGGAGCAGGGAATGCTGATCCTGTGGAGGGATTCCAGTGGGGATTTATGGGACAAAACATCTGGGAANGTGATGGAGCTGCTGATATTCCAGAGGGGGATGTTCACACCTGGAGACTCCGTGGGAAGGAGGATGTGGAAATATTCCATGGCTGAAGAGTTCATGGAGGGATCCCGGTGGGGATTTATGGGATAAAACATGTGGGAAAGAGGAGCAGGGAATGCTGATCCTGTGGAGGGATTCCAGTGGGGATTTATGGGACAAAACATCTGGGAAAGAGGAGCAGGGAATGCTGATCCCATGGAGGGGGATTTATCCATTTATGGGATAAATCCAAGGGGGCCTGGGAGAGGGATGTGTCACTGGGAATGCTGATCCCAATGGGATCACCATGGGAATGACCCCCCAAGGTTTGGGACAGAGCCAGAATCTTCTCAGTGCCGACCTGGATGGGCTCCAGGAGCCTCGGCTTTCCCAAAATCTCACCCCATTCCTGCCTTTTGGGATGGGACACGCCAGAGTCTCCAGCTGTGCCTCCATCAGCATTCCCAAATCCCAGCAGGGATGCAGGGAAAGGGTTGGAATTCCCTCCCAAAGGAACCTTTGGTGATCCCACTCAACCCCTCCATCCCAGCCCTAAATCCCAGGATAAATGAGGTCAATTTTAACCATTCCCCACAAGAAAAAATACCAAATCCCAGGAGATTAAACCCAAACCCCTTCCAGTGCCCATTTTCCATGGACATCCAGCTGCAACCAGCGGCAGAATTCCAGGGAAAAGATAAAACCAGCAGCAGGGCCAGACAGAGGGAAGAGAAGTAAGAAAGAAAAATACATAAAAAAATCCTTGGATAACACCAAATCTCCTCCCCGGAGGACGATTCCAAAGCCATTTTTAATTAACTCCGGAGCTCAGCACGGAATTATTGTCCATTAAATAAACACCGGCTGATTATTGGGAACACATTCCCAGCTCTGCAGGTCACGGCTGCGAGCTGCTCCCAACACTTGTTCCCGGGAATTCCTGCTTTGCTTTACATTTATGGGGAAAAGAAGGTGATTTAAGGGGAAAACCATCCCTGATCCCAAAAAAACCTTGGGATTTTCCCCTGGCACAGGGGGTTTGGTGGAAAAGGAGCAATTTTAGGGGAAAAACCATCCCTGATCCCAAAAAACATTGGGATTTTCCCCTGGCACAGAGGGTTAGATGGAAAAGGAGCAATTTTAGGGGAAAAACCATCCCTGATCCCAAAAAACATTGGGATTTTCCCCTGGCACAGAGGGTTAGATGGAAAAGGAGCTGGTTTAGGGGGAAAACCATCCCTGATCCCAAAAAACATTGGGATTTTCCCCTGGCACAGAGGGTTAGATGGAAATGGAACAATATTAGGGGGAAAAACCATCCCTGATCCCAGGAAACCTCGGGATCTTTGCCTCCGCAGCACTTTTCCACGAGCCAGGGAAGGGAAGATTTTTTTTTTTTTTCTTCCATAAATTGTAATTGATTTCTTTTTTAATGGAATATTGTAATGGAATATTGTCCAATGTGCACAGACTCCTGGGATAAATTATTCAGCAGCACGTTTTTAAATAATGCAGCCGCTTCCTGCTCGGATTTCCTGCTCCTTAAAACCTGGGATGGGAAGGAATCTCCACGCCTGGAGTCTCCATCACTCTGTGTTCTGAGTGAAGCTGCTGGGAATTAAAAATTGGGAAGGTGGAAATTCATTAAAGTCGTTATCCAGAGCTTGGATTTGCTCCTTGCTCCAAGAGCTGTGGGTGGGAGCGGAGCAATTCCTGCTTTTCCAGGGGATCCAAGTGTGGAGGTGGCAAAGAGGAGATGGAAGTGGAGGAAAATCCACCCCAGTGAGGATGAGGTGATCCATGGGATGGGGGAAAAGCCCGTGTAGGAATTCCTGACTCCTGGAAAATTGTTGTTATTCCCGATTCCCATCAGTTATTCCAGTGGGGAAAGGGGGAGATTTCGGGCAGGACCTTGAGCGCGGGAAATTCCTGGGGATCCCTCGGATGTTGTGGGAATTATTCACTCCAAATTTCCCATCCCCTTCTTCAGAACTTCCCAGAATTTCCAAATCCAGGGCTGAAATCCCCTCCACAGCAGCCTGGAATCAGATTCCTGTCTCATTCTCACATTTTCCAGACCTGGATATTCCCATGATCCACATGTGCCTCAGTTTCCCCTTTCCATAATCAGGGCATTTCCAGTGATCCCTGGATCCAGGTGCCACCATTCCTACATGGAAAATTCCTCCAAGCTGCTCCAAAGGCTGTCCCATATCCCGGCAGGATCCTTGGGAAAAAGGCAGCAGCACAATTCCCAGAGAATTTGCTCTGAGCTCCCCAAAATCAATGGATTCAATCCCAAATTTTCCTGCTGGGACACTCTGAGCTCCAGCACATCCCAAGAGTTGAGTTCTTCTCGTTCCGCTCTCCTTCCCAAATCCAACGAAATCCCTTTATTGCTTCCCTTTGGACACAGCTCCCAGCACAATTAGGGAATCTTTTCCGAGCACAAAATAATTGCCTCGTTCCATTCTCCCTCTCCAAGGACTTCAGCTTCCATTCCACTTTCCCTTTGTTTTTATTGGGATCAAGAGGGAGGAGGAACTCACCCAAATCCCTAAAAATAAAGGGAAAAACCCAACTGGGAGCTCTGGAATGGGGCCGGAGCCTGAGGAAGGGAAGAGCTCCAGCAGGATGCGGGAATGGGGCTGCGATCCCGGATATCCAGGAGCTTCCAGAGCTCCTCTCCTCATCCTAAAGCACCAATCCCTCATTTCCTCGCCTCCCAAGGACCTGGCTCGGCTTTGATTCCCTGATTTCAAGCAAATCCCAGCTTTTGGCTCCTTAGCTCCTTGTCCGTCCCTGATTTTGGCTCCTTCTGGATCATCTGGATCCCCCCAGGCTGCCCCGATGGATCAGGGATGGCCCAACCAGCGCCTGTTGGATCCCTGATCCTCATTCCCATTTTTGCCCATCCAGGCACGTTCCAGCTGCTTTTCCAGAGGGATTTTTCCTCATTACCACCCCACATCCGCCGGGATTCCAGGCTGGACACAGAAGTCGATGCCGCCTGTTCCTTCTGATGGATTCCTGAAGCTCCAGGGATTCAATCAAGGGAAGGGACATAAATCACGTTAATTAAAGAATTCCCAACCCCCTTCCTTCCGCAGCCCTCAGGATCTGGCCATGGAGTGGGAACGTGCCCTCGGCATTCCAAGCACTGCCTGCTGGCTCCAGAAGTTCCTCGGAATTATTGATTTCCTGGGCCTTTTTTAATGGATGTCACAGCCCTGGGAGCATTGGAGCGCGGTCAGATGGGTTTAGTCAGTGGCTCTTTCCTGAAGTGTGTTTGGGAATTGTGGGATCACGGAATGGGAAGGGATCTTAGAGCCCATCCCTGGACGGGGACACTTTCCCTATCCCAGGATCTCCAACCCGGCCTTGGACAATTCCAGGGATGGCAGCAGGAATCAGGATCCGCTGCTTTCCCAGGGTCCCCAGCCATGACCTTGGTTATCCAGGACCTGGCCTCTTGCTCCTTAAATCCCAGCAATCCAGTATCCCGGAGCATTTTTAGGGATCAGAATCACAAATTAATGGCTGGGTGGGAATTCTGTTCCCAGAGGTGTTTGGAGGAACTTTGGAATTCGGAATGCGAGATGTGGGGTTCGGAATGAGTGAAAATGTGAGACTTGGAATGAGGGATGCAGGATTTGGAAGGTGGGATGTGGGATTTGGAATGCGGGATGTGGGAGCGTCCCTCTGCCTGGACCTCCCCCAGCCACAGCTCTGTGGAGCTCCGGGCTGGATTTTGGGGATCATGGTGGGATTATCCCTCTCTGCTCCTCCCTGGAACGCCGTCAGGCCTGGCCGTGTAATGAGCTTTCAAATCCATGAGAAAAAAGCCGGGACAAACCCAAGGCTGCTCCAGGATTTCACCAGCGGCTCCAATGGGATGAATCCAAGCTCAGAACAACCTGAGGAGAACTCCTGGAGCCTTGGGCGCTTCCCGGGATGGGGCAGCCACACTTGGGATCCTCCTCTCCAAGTTTTTCCAGGTTTTTTTGTGTTTCTCCCAGAATTTCTGCCCGCTCACATGTGGGAAGATCCTCAGGGCTGGGAAATCAATGTCGCCTCTGGGATCCTGCACTTCCAACTGGCAGCGATCCCATCCAGGGATTAGTGAGGGATTAGGATGTGGAACAGGACTGATAATTAATTAATGAGCAGCAGGGATAATGAGAACCAGCAAACAGGGATCATCGGATCCAGATTTTTAGGGGAAAAAAAAAAGATTGGAAAAGCTCTGCTGGCCCCTCGTTCCTTTTATCCCCCCTCCAGGGCCAGATCCTGTCACCATTCCCTGCTCGTTAAAATCCCACAAGGAACACAATGGGATCCACGGGGAGATGGGGAGTGGAGGTTGGAGCTCCAAGGGAATTCCAGGGATTTGCAGGAATCCTGAGGCCAAAATCCAGCATCCTCCAAATTTCAGGACACACCCAGGTGACAGAGACATCCCAGCTCCTGCTCCAAGGGTGGGAAGTGAAGAATCCCAATTCCGGTGGCAATCCCAATCCCAGATCCCAGCAGAGTCCAGGACAGTGAGGAAAAGCAGGAGGGGAGCAACGCATGGGAATTCCTGGGAATGACTCCACAGGATCCAGGGATTCTCCTGGAGATGCTGGGCTGCCTAATTTGGATGGATCTCTCACTGAATTCCAGTGAATTTGGATGGATCTGCCACCAAATCCCAGAGAATTTGGATGGATCTGTCACCGAATTCCAGTGAATTTGGATGGATCCGCTGCCAAATCCCAGCAAATTTGGATGGATCTGCTACGCAATCCTGATGAATTTGGATGGATCTGCTGCCAAATCCTGGCACTGCTGGAAGAGGCAGGAGCTGGAAAATTTCCCTCTGGAAAACTGCACCTTACACAGGAATTCCTGAGGCTCAGAACCTCCCTGCAATTCCTCTCTGGAGCAGGAATTGCAGAGCCCAGCAGGAATTCATTATCCATGGGGTGAGGAGGGTGAAAGGTTGATCCCGCCTGGAAAAGAGCAGAGCCGAGCATCCACCTTCTCCTGGTGGGAAAAATAATCCCCAGCTCATGGAAATAATCAGGGATAAACACAGAATTCCCACGTTCCAGCAGGATCTGGCTCCAGAAGGACAATTCCCATCCCAAACATCCAGCCCTGACCATCTGGATCCGATTCTTTTCCTGGAATTTGTCCTCCAACACATCCCAGGAGGATTTTTTTCCCCCAGCCCCACAAGCTGCTGTTGCTCCTGGTTTCCCTCTGCCCTATCCCTGTTTTTCCAGTTTATTTACGGAATCATCACACCATTGATTTCCTGACAGCTGCCCTGACCTTTCGGATTTTATAAAATCCAGCTTTTTTTCCACAGCTTTTTTTTTTCCCTGGGCCTTGGCAGCCCGGCGAAGGTGACGCAGGGAATTATTGTGGATTTTTCCGGCTCCTGGGAAGCGACAGGATCCGTGTGGGAAGGGGCTGGCAGCAGGAACAGCTTCCATCACCTTTTCCAAGCAAAGGGCGAGCTGCAGGAGGTGGATGGAGCCCTGCTGGGACGCCGGTGACGCAAGAAATTCCTTGGAAAAACAGCTTGCACATGGAATTAACGGGGATGGCAGCGGCACAGATAGGCCTGGTGGTTTGATCCCAATAAAAAAACCTCTCATCCAGGCTCCAGGAATCTTGCTGTGCCCCCAGTTTTCCTCTCCATGAGGAATCTCAGGGATTCACAGGGAGTTTTGCCGCTGGAAAAGGGAAAGCGGTGGAAGATTGAAGGGAAAGCAGAGCCAAGGGAAAGGGAATTAAATCAGCTCCGTATGGAAAGGTTTTTTTTCTCAGAATTAGGATTCCAGTGAAAACACATGGAAACAGCCACAATTCCCAGCCGTGCGGAAAACCACAGTGTGGGAGGAGGGGGAAAAATCCCCCAATCCCACTTTTCCCGCTGGTGGCTCAGCAGGAAATCGGGAATGACGCCAATGCCGGGTGATGGACAGGGAAGGACGGGGGGGGTTTCCAGTCTCTGGAATCCCAGCTTTCCTGGGATTTTTGGGAGCCTCCAGCACAGCTCTTTGGGGATCCCGGGAGCGGCTCGGGCAGGTTGGAGCAGTGGGAATTGCACAAGGAAAATGGGAATTGATGCTCTGGGAGCTGCTCCTGAGCCACTTCCAGGCGGGAAAAATCCCAGGAAAGGTTTGGTGGAGGTTGGAATTGCTGCCAGACTTCAGCTGTCCCCGTGGGGAGGGGGATGAGTGCCCAGAGATGTCCCCAGTGCCACCAATCCCTGGGAAGGGCCACGGACCTGGAGGTGTCCCCATGGCCACCAAACCCCCCAGGAAGAGGGGACCGGTTCCCAGAGATGTCCCCGGTGCCACCAACACCTCGGGAAGGAGGGGACCAGAGCCTGGAGGTGTCCCCAGTGCCACCAATTCCCCCACTGGGGAGGGGACCGGTGTCCAGATGTGTCCCCAGTGCCACCAACCCCTGGGAAAGGCCACGGGCCTGGATGTGTCCTCGGCGCCACCAACCCCAAACTGGGGAGGGGACTGGTGCCCAGAGGTGTCCCCAGTGCCACCCATCCCCCCTTGGGGAAGGGACAAGAGCCCAGAGGTGTCCCCAGTGCCACCAACCCCTGGGAAAGGCCACGGGCCTGGAGGTGTCCCCAGTGCCACCAACACCTCGGGAAGGAGGGGACCAGAGCCCGGAGGTGTCCCCAGTGCCACCAACACCTCGGGAAGGAGGGGACCAGAGCCTGGAGGTGTCCCCAGTGCCACCAATTCCCCCACTGGGGAGGGGACCGGTGTCCAGATGTGTCCCCAGTGCCACCAACCCCTGGGAAAGGCCACGGGCCTGGATGTGTCCTCGGCGCCACCAACCCCAAACTGGGGAGGGGACTGGTGCCCAGAGGTGTCCCCAGTGCCACCCATCCCCCCTTGGGGAAGGGACAAGAGCCCAGAGGTGTCCCCAGTGCCACCAACCCCTGGGAAAGGCCACGGGCCTGGAGGTGTCCCCAGTGCCACCAACACCTCGGGAAGGAGGGGACCAGAGCCTGGAGGTGTCCCCAGTGTCACCCACTCCCCCCTTGGGGAGGGGACAAGAGCCCAGAGATGTCCCCGGTGCCACCAACCCCTTGCAAAGGCCGCTGGCCGGGCTGCGCTTGCCCTTTGAGCCAACCCCAGAATTCCTTCACTCGCTCCCCCTCTCCCCCGGCTTCACCCTTTGGATCTCTCCAGAATTTTTGTGGATGAGCCCCCCCCTTTCCTGATGAGCAGCGCTAATGACAGCGCTAATTACAGAGCTCCATTAACCCCAGGACCAGCGCCAGCGCGGGGCTGGGGCCGGGTCTGACCGCGCCGCTTTCCCCTCTCTCCAAAAATCCCATTTTTTTCGCCTGCTCGGCAAAACATCCACGAGCGATCCGCAACGCCCCGCGGAGAGCGAGAACCTTCCCGTAATTGCCCGTCCTTCCCGGGGCTCTTAAAAGCTTTTCCGAGGAGGAGAACAGAGGCTCCTTGTCAGCCACGAGCCATTACCCGGCTGAGAGGAGCCGCCCTCCCTCGCCCGCCGCCTTCGGGCTTTGGAAATGTTGGATTTTCTGCTCCTCCCAGAGGCTTTCCTGCCTGGAGAGGCAGCTCCAACCCCTCTGTGGGGAGGGGATGAATGCCCAGAGGTGTCCCCAGTGCCACCAGCCTCGACATGGGGAGGGGACCAATGCCCGGAGGTGTCCCCAGGGCAACCAACCCCAACTTGGGTAGCCAGAGATGTCCCCAGGGCCACCAACCCCAACTTGGGTGGCCAGAGGTGTCCCCAGAGCCACCAACCCCAACCTGGGTAGCCAGAGATGTCCCCAAGGCCACCAACCCCAACTTGGGTAGCCAGAGATGCCCCCAAGGCCACCAACCCCAACCTGGGTGCCCCAAGGTGTCCCCAGTGCCACCAAACCCAACCTGGGTGCCCTGAGGTGTCCCCAGTGCCGCCAATTCCCCACTGGAGAGGGGGCCAATGCCCAGAGGTGTCCCCAGTGCCACCAACCCCTCTTTGGGAAGGGGGATCAGTGCCCGGAAATGTCCCCAGTGCCACCAGTTCCCCCAGTGGGGAGGTGACCAATGCCCGATGTCCCCAGTGCCACCAACCCAAACATGGCGTTTGCATTCCCAATGCCATGGAAGGCTCAGGGCAGCGCTGGGAGCCCCACGGTGCTGCTGGGGGTCAGTTTTAAGGGATAATTTTAGGATTATTCAATGTGGGATTTTAAAGGATAATTTTAGGAATATTCGGTGTGGGATTTGCAGCCAGAATCCCTCACAGCCACACCAGACCAGGCCTGGAGATTCCCAGTGTGGATCCTAAAGGAGCTGGAGCAGCTCCAGGTGGGAATGATGGCATGGGATGGTTTGGGGTCAGTGGCAGCGCCATCCCGAGCATCCCACGGGGATGGGAATTGAACCCAAAGGTTTGGGATGGTTCACTTGGAAACACTGAGGGGCTTTGGGATGCTCCAGGAGCTTCATTTGCAATCACAGCCCATCCCCACCCGTGGGATGGCGGGGCTGGAACAGCTTCAATCCAAAAACCCTTTTCCAACAACTTCAATCCAAACCCTTTTTCCAGCAGCTCCTTCCTCGCGTGCCCGAGATCAAACCGCTGCTGACTCACAACGCCTCATTAGCGATTCGCCGGTAATTAATTCATCTCTTGATGCCGCTGGGTCGCTCCTGGGCGATTCGCATCCCTGGATCAGCGCCGATCGCAGCCCCCAGCCCTGCCAGGAATGCGCTGATCAGCCAAAAATCCGCATTTCCCCTCATTTTTCGCTCCTGGAAACCCCAAAGGTTTCACCAGCTGGGCCCGAAAAATCAGAATTTTGGGAGCAGGGGAACAGGGAAGCAAAAGGGAAGCAGAGTCGGAGCAGTCAGCGAGGGGGGGAAACTGAGGCACGGAATAATTCTGTGTAGATTACAGAGATTAAAATACACATTTTATAGATTAAAATACATCTTTTTAAAGCTCAAATCAGGTAAAAATTGATCCCACCAGAGCGGTTCCAGCCCCTGTTCCGTGCCGGGATATTCGGCCCAGCTGGGGTCTGGAAAACTCACAAAATCCGGATTTGGGGCTGGAAAGGACTGGACAATGTCCCTTTGTCCCCGTCACTGTCCCCAGAGGAGCTGGCAGCGAATCCAGGCCCTCTCTGATTCTGGCAGAGGAATTTTCATTTGGCCTGGAATTGCCTCCAGTTCCCTGCCTGGTGCTTCCCGAAGGGGTTTGACGGGAAGGGAATTCCAAGGATGGGAACTCGGGAAGGAGAGGCAAAAAATGGGAAAAGCGTCCCGAAGGATGCTCCAAACCCAACATTCCTGGCCCCAAAGATGCTTCAAACCCAACATTCCTGGCTCCCAGGGATGCACCAGGCCTGACATTCCCTGTCCCATGGATGCTCCAATCCTCACATTCCTGACTTCCAACCCCAGCATTCCCGGCTCCAAGGGGTTCTCCAACCCCGACCTCCCCCTCTGGAGGCTCCAGCCCCATTCCCCATCCCTCAATTCCTCAATTCCTCTTTGCAGGGTCAAGCACATTCCCTGCAGCCTTTTCCCTGTTTTTTGGGGGGTTTGGCATGGGAATTTCACTCTGCAACAGCCTCAAGCTCTCCCCTCCTTCTTTCCCCGCCAGCCACCCCCAATTTTCCATATTTTTGTGCCCTTCCTTTGTTCCGCCTCCTCCTTTCACACTTCTCCCACTTTCCCCCCCAAATGTCGTTTCAGGAGAAGAAAAAGTTGGGCCGAGAACCCAAAAGACTCAAAAGCAGCAGGAAAAAAACCCAGCCAGGATTATTTTTATCAGGAATGGGAACAATTCCCACCCTAATGATTAGCGTGGATTTTTTTCCTACCAGGAGCAGTGTTGGGATAAAGGAGAGGAGCAAAACCAGCAAGGAAAGGGCAGATTTTCCCAAATTTTCATTGGATTTTCCTGCAAGGCTCAGCCGGATCCAGCAGCTCCTTGTGTTCGTCTGGAGTGGTGGGAATTTTTCCAGGGAATTTTGCTTTGGGCTGGGAGAGCCCCCAGCAGGGGAAGATCTGGGGCTCTGTGGTGGAGGATGAGGGAATTGGGATCATTCCCAGATTTTCCACGTGGCCTCTATCAGCTCCCATCCACCCTGAATCCCTCTGGATCATCCCTGGCATCTCCTGGATAAGAAGGAGCGGGATGAGGACAGCAGGATCTTCTCTGTGCACTGGGAAAATGGGATAGGATGAGAACAGCAGGGTGGGAATTCGGGATGGGAGAAGCTGGAGGGGCCACAGCCCCCCAAAACAACCACACTGTGCCTTCCCGTGGAAATTCCAGGCTGGAAAGACATTCCTGGAGATGACCAGGAATGTTCCACTAAGCCGGGATAATGCATTCCCAGATCCTGGAGATCATGTGGAATGTTCCACTAAACCGGGATAACACATTCCCAGTACATGGAGATCATCAGGAATATTCAACTAAACTGGGATGACACATTCCCAGTGCCTGGAGATCATCAGGAATATTCCATTAAACTGGGATAACACATTCCCAGTGCCTGGAGATTATCAGGAATATTCCATTAAACTAGAACAACACATTCCCAGTGCCTGGAGATCACCAGGAATGTTCCACTAAACCAGGATAACACATTCCCAGTGCCTGGAACGTTAAACCTGAGCCCCTAAACCGGGATAACCGCGGGTTCCACATCCAAGGATCCCAAATCCAGGCTCATCCCTCCCTTCCCATCTCCGCTCCCCCACCCTGACCTCCCTGCTCCCGCTTCTCCCTGGGCTCAGCACTTTTTCCATGTGAAATAAATGTTATTTTCTCCCCGGCCGGAGCCCAATTCATCTTCCTGTCAGGGGGAATCACGGCGAGAGGGCGAGAGCAGCAGCCAGCGAGTGCTTACACACGGAAAAATGGGATAACGCAGCTCCCAGAAATCCTCCCTTCCCTGCTTAATCAGCCTCGAACGCGGCTTGGCTGAGAATTTAACCGGAAAGAAATCAAAAATGAAATGGGAGGTGGAAAACGTGATCCCGGTCCCCTCCCCGGCCCCTTTCTTTCTGGAAAACCCTGGGAGATTTTTATCTTTCCCTAAAGTTTTATTGGAGCTGATGGTGGGAGGGCGATCCAATTAAACTCCCCTTAATCCCACGCTCAACTGCACGGCCCCTGTGGGAGATCGGGAATGGATCAAGGTGACAAATGAGGGGAGATAAATGGGAGCGTTTAATGGGAAAAACGGGATTTAAGTGGGAAAGTTGGAACCATTGGAACTGGGGATTCTGGTTTTCTGTGATGGGAGCTGGGAAAGCTGGAATGAAATTTATCCAGGGTTTTTTTTTTGCTGCCAGGTGCGGCCAGGGATGCCCCAGGTGAGCTAAAATAGTATAATTAATAGATTATTAATTAATATCTTTAATGGAATTGAAGTTTCTGAAAGGCTTCACTGGGGACTCGGCCCCCCAAGGAAAGGTGTCCCTGCCGGAGCAAAAAATTCCAGGGATGTGTTTATCCAGCCTCGATAACGGATCCATGGCATTCCCAAATCCAGGGATGTGTTTATCCAGCCTCGATAACGGATCCATGACATTCCCAAATCCAGCAGCCCAGCCCCTCCTCATCCTCCATGGAAGATAAAGATCAGGGAATCATGGAATGATTTGGGTTAAGAGGGATCTAAATCCCATCCAGGTCAATCCCAACAATTCCCAACATCCCAGGGTGCTCCAGCCTGGCCTTGGGCACTTCCAGGGATCCAGGGGCAGCCACAGCTTCACTGGGAATTCCATCCCAGCCCCTCCTCACCCTCCCAGACAGGAATTCCTTCCCATTATCCCATCCATCCCTGCCCTCTGGCAGTTTGAAGCCGTTCCCTGTGTCCTGTCCCTCCATCCCTCCTTCCCAGCAGATTCCCGGTGTCCAGGGCTGTTCCTGCAGCACCCACAGAGGGATGGGAACACAAAACCCTGGAATGGTTTGGGTTGGAAGAACCTGAAATCCCATCCAGTGCCAACCACGACCCCTCCCACTATCCCAGGAGGCTCCAACCCGGCCCTGGACACTCCCAGGCATGGAGCAGCCTTGGATTCTCTGGGAATTCCATCTTTGCCTCACACTCCAACCCCACACTCCAACTTTTCCGTAAAACCCTGGGAAGAGGGAAAACGAGGTGAATCCCCCCAAAGCTGCTCAGGGCCGGTTTCCTGGGAACAGCTTCCCTTGCAATCCACGTGCTCCCCTCCCGTTCCTCGGAGCAGAACTGAGCTTGGCCTTGAGCAGGAGCTGCTGCTTTTAATTCCCTTCCCACTGAGTCACCCTCCCATCCCTTCCCTTCCCTTCCCAATCCGAGCGCGGCACTCCAACGCACCACAGCTATTTTGACACACTGAGCAAATATCAATTAATTCGCCTCTCAGAGAGGAAAAAAAAAAAACCCCACAAAACACACACACACACAAAAGGAAAAAAGAAAAAAAAAAACAAAAAAACGAAAAGGAAAGCTTAATTGAAAAAAAAATCCCGGGCCAGATTCGCAGCCTGGCGTTTGCCAACACTGCCGCAGTTTTAAGCTCCGCTGTTCCTCAAGAGCCGCGGATTTTGCGGCTCCCCCGAGGAAAAAATTTCTCTGGAGGAGCTGTGTGAGTCACCCGAGTCAGAGCGGGGGGAAAAAGGGGGAAAAGAGGCACTTCCAGAAGGGTCTCAGCTCCCGCTGGCTCGTCTGGGATGAGGGAGGTCACGGGAGGAGCCCGAAGCCGGGATCCATCCCAAGGCTGCAGAGAAAGGACAAGGACACGGACTTGGGGACCAGGGATGCTGCGGTTGTTGGGTTCCTCCTCAAACAGCCCCAAAACCCCGAATCTTGGGGGTCCAAGCAGCTTTTGTGGGCCTCCCACCACCTCATCCCCACATCCCCTGGCAGGAGCAGTGGGAATTTCTTGGGAATAAGCAAACCCCAAATCCTCAGCCCCCGCAGAAACACGGGGTTGAGTCAATCAACGGCTTTGACTCAGGGAATTATTTTGCTGTTAAAATGCAATTAACTGACGAGTCCCGGCTTTGTTTGGGGGCTTTTCCTCCACAAGGATGTCACCAGCACCAGGAGGGGACACGAAGGCTCCTGGCCCTCCTGCCAGTGGATTGTTGGAGCAGGAAAAGGCAGCAGGAATGAAATTCCAGAGTGGTTTGGGTGGGAAAGGGACCATAAATCCCATCCTGTTCCACTGGGCCGCCTTCCATTATCCCAGGTGATTCCAACCCGGCCTGGGACACTTCCAGGGATGGGGTAGCCACAGTTTTCTCTGGAAATCTCCCAAAACCTTATCTATCCCTGCCCTGTGGCAGTGGGAAGCCATTCCCCTCATTCCAAGCCCCATCATCCACCCAAAAAAAAAAAAAAATCTGAGGTGGGAAAAGGGGAATAAAAAACCCCCACACCCCAAAAAAATCTGTTCAAGCTCTGACATCCCTAATTAGGGCCACCCTTGGAGCAGCGCAGGAGGGATTTTGAATTCCAAGGAAAAGGCAGAACGTGCCAGACTCACCGTATTTTTAGCCGGCACAACCCCACACTTCCCACCCCCCGCTCGCCGCCCTCTGCTCTTCGCAGCTGCCCCGAGCCGGGAACGTCAGCGCTTCCCGAGTGAGAACGGGAGCAGGGGAAGGTTATCCAAGCTGTCAGGAAGGGTTTTTTCCCGTCTCCCAGAGACAGCGGGATGTGCTCGGCGTCGGCGCTAACGAGGAGCCGGTGCTGACGCTGAGCGCGGGTGACACCGGGGATGGCCCTTGGTGGCAGCGAGTTCCCGCGGTGCCCGAACGGATTATCCCGAGTGTCTGGCGCTGGGAAGCCCCGCTTGGAGAGTATTCCGATGGTTCCACGCCCCGGCGTGGTTTGGAGAGGGGGTTTCCAAAGGGAAGGGATGGATTTGGGATTTTTCCTCACTCGGTGTTTATGAAACAGCCGGGAAAATTTGGGTTGGACCCCCATTGAATGTTTGTTCCTCAGTTTCAGGAATTTCTTTAACCAAAATCCCACAGAGCTTGGTCCCGGAGCAGGAATTCGCTGTTCCATGTCACAATGGGATCTTGGAATGGTTTGGGTTGGAAAGGAATTTAAATCCCACCAGTCCCATGGTCGGGAACACCTCCCACCATTCCAGGTGGCTCCAAGCCAGGGACACACCCAAGGAACAGCTTGGACAAGGAATTTGGGATGTTGGGGGATGAGAACCTCAGTTTGACCCAGAAATCCAACAGAGTCCTGGGATGAGCAAAGACTTGGAGCTGTTGGAGAAAGGAAGGATCCAGGGAGAGCTCAGAGCCCCTGGCAGGGCCTAAAGGGGCTCCAGGAGAGCTGGAGAGGATTTGGGATAAGGGATGGAGCGACAGGACACAGGGAATGGATTCCCACTGACAGGGAACAGGGATAGATGGGATATTGGGAAGGAGTTCCTGGCTGGGAGGATGGGGAGGGGCTGGGATGGAATTCCAGAGGAGATGTGGCTGCCCCTGGATCCCTGGAAGTGTCCCAGGCCAGCCTGGGATAAACTGGGATAGTGGAAAGTGGCCCAGTGGAACAGGATGGGATTTATGGTCCCTTTCCCACCCAAACCACTCTGGAATTCCACGATTCCATGATTCCCTCTGAGCTGCTGACATCAGGCTGCTGCTCCTCCAACCCCACATCCCAACTCCAAATCCCATTTTTCCAGCTCCTGGGCCCTGTTCCTGCTCCCATTCCCAGATTCCAGAGCCCGGGGGCGGCTGCGATTTCCCAGCGTTTCCCACACGGCACCAGGTGGTGCCAGGGAGGATAAAGGATAAACAGGGATAAATATGAACACAGGAGCCACTGGAATTCACTCAGATCCAGAGCTCCAGCCTCCAGCTCTGCTCTGGCATGTCACCAAACCCACCAACCCATTAAACCTGTCCTATCCCATCCAGGATTAAACCCAGCACCAAACCCAGCACTTAGACCTGTCCTAACCCATCCAAAATAAACCTCAATAACCAAATCCAGCACTAAACCTGTCCTATCCCAGCCAGAATTAAACCCAGCACCAAACTCAGCATTTAAACCTTCCCCATCTTTGTCTTATCCATTCAAAATTAAACCCAGCACCAAACCCAGCATTTAAACCTGTCCTAACCCTGCCCCACCCCTCCAAAATGCAGCCCAGGAGCCAAACCTGATATTTAAATTTAGATTACCCCAGCTCCCATCTCTGATTATTTTTAATTCCTTTTCCATTTGTGCTACCGGAGACTTTCTCCTTTTGTTGGGAATTAATTTGCTCTAATTTAGGGAAGCGTTTTTGATTGCTTTTGATTAAGTTTAACAAGCAGGGAGGAAAAAAAAAGAAAAGCTGCAGCTTTAGACATCAAAGCAAACAAATCCTTGGGCCGGGCTTAATTAATAACGGCTGGCACTCCCCGAACAGGGAATTTATCCCTTATGGAACAAGAAATTCCGTGTTGGAATCATTAATCCGCAGGAAAACACGGCCTGGGCAAATCCACAGATTTTTGGGAGGTGAAGGCGTGTGTTGGTTTAAAATCTGGGATTTGGAATGATGCTCAGGAGGAAAAATTGGGAATTTTCCATCAGAGAAGAATCCTGAAAATCCCTTTCAAACATCCTAAGGAATCCCGGAGCGAAAATCCCTTTCAGACATTCCAAGGAATCCCAGCACCACAGCCAGGCCTTCCAAGAGATTTATTCCCAATTTTCAATCTGGGACAGGGTGTGGGAAAGGGAAACCGTGGATCTCTTAATGTTTTGGGAGCAGGAGTGCGATTTGGGAATGCAGGTGGGATAATTCGGGATAAATCCCAGGAAATCCGAGCCTGTGGGATGTGGATGCCCGGCCGGGGGTCGAGGAAGGAAATTTTTATTCCACGCAAGGAATTTTCGGTGCTTTTTAATTCAGGGAATCGGAAGGGGAGAGAGAACAAGGGGGGAAAGTCGGGAGAGAGGGAATGGGAAGAATGGAAGGGGGAGAGGGGGAAGGAAAAGGAGGGGGAAGGAAAAGGAGATGAACAAACAAACAAAAAAAAATTCCCAAATCCGCCCGAGCGGAGGCTCCAAAACAAATTAACGTTGCCCTGGCAACCGGGGGTGTGTGGGCAGCTCCGAACGCACGGAATTAAAACCGGCGTCATGTTCAGCGCTTAATTAAACCCCGGCCCAGCGCTGCCTCCCCGGGACACCGGGAATTCGGGAATTCGGGAATTCCGGAATTCGGGACACCTCCGCACTGCCGGGAGTGGGGCTGGGAACGCATCCCAAAACCCCGGGATGAGCGCCGGGGTTGATTCCCAAACTCTCCGCGTTGCGGTTGGTGCTCGACCCCCGGAGCCCTCCAGGCACAGGGAGGGGTTGGGAGCAGATCCAGGGGGGAATTCCAAGGTTTTCCCCCCTTCCCGCTTCCTCTCCGCTTGATTTTCTCCAGGAGTGACCGCGCGAGGTCATCCAGAGGAGCCGGGGCCGCGGGGCCCGTGGAGACAGCGGAGCCCTTGTTCTTCCCGAGGCTCCTCAGGGATCATCCAGGGGCTGCAGGATCCTCTGGAAAATGCCGCCTTTATGCCTCGAGGTCTGGGAGCGGGGCCGGGAGAATTCCTGGAGCTGGGGGATCCAACCGCATTTATCATCCCCGCGAAAAACAGGGAGCAGGACACCGTGACCAGTTCAGCGCCAGCCTGGGGGGAATTCCCTCTTTGGGAGCGCTGGGAAGGAATTTTCCGCGCTGCCCCGGGGAAATTGGGATGCTTTGGGGTTTGATTCCAGAGGGATCCATCAGCTTTTCCATGCACGGGTTTGGAATCCGTGCAGGAGCCACCTGTGACTTCCCAGCTCCTGCCTTAATCCTCCTTGACATCCCGGCTGCTGCTGCTGCTTCCATAATGAATATCCAGACAGGGAATTAGGGCTGGGATTCATTTCACCCACCGAGTCTAATTAACAGATGCAAAGATGCAGCGGGAGGCAGGCAGAATTCCCAAATAAATCCAGAATAATTCAGGAGAACATGGAAAAGGCTCCACACGGGCCTTGCCCCGGCCGTGACAGCAAAACCTCCCCCGGCAGAGGCTTGGGGGAGCTTTTCCCGTTTTTCCAGCCCTTTAAAAGGCTCCCAGATCCAAGGAATCTGAAGGCAGCGCCCTGGGATCGTGGGAGGTGTCCCTGCCCCTGGCAGGGGTGGGATGAGAGGAGCTTCAAGGTCTCTCCCAACCCGAAGCATTCCATGATTCTGTGAATCCCTCTCCTGGAAAAGGCTGCTGCCGCTGGTGCCCCCACTCCCACTGCGGGATAACGTCCCAGCTGGCAGGGAATGACTGCGGCACATTCCAGGATTTCCTTTATTTAACCCCGTCCAAATCCCGGGAGCTTTTCCTCATCCTCATGGATTTCTTCCTGAGGCTGAAGGTTGAACGGGAGAGCTTCTGTGGCTGTCATTTTTCCTGTTTTTTTTTTCCCCAAGGAGCATCCAGAATGGCATTTTACTGGAATTTACTGGGATTGAAATCTCTTCCACTGGAAGGTTTGGTCTGTCCTGCGAAGTTTTTTTTGGGAGAGAGGATCAGGGAATCCTGGAATGCTTCGGGTTGGAAGGGACGGGAGGGATCAGCCCAGTTCCAGCTCTGACACTTCCCAGTATCCCAGATTATCCCAGTCTGGCCTTGGGCACTTCCAGAGATCCAGGGGCAGCCATGGATTCTCTGGGAATTCCATCCCAGCCCCTCCTCACCCTCCCAGCCAGGAATTCCTTCCCAATATCCATCCATTCTCCTGTGGCAGTGGGAATTCCCTGTGTCCTGTCCCTCCATCCCTTTTCCAGCCCTCCCGGATCCTCTGGATGAAAAACCAGCGATGTTCCCCCTCCCATCCCAAACAGTGCAAATCCTCCCATCCTTCTCCCACATTTTCACCCTTTTTCCCTGAATTTCCAGGACTCTGCTGCCGGGAGAACACCAAGACCCCGTAATCCAGCGATGAATTAATCCCAATTTCCCAGAAAATTCTTTCCCCCTCAGGTTTGAGGCTCCCTCCTGACGTCTTCCCAGATTTCTCCTCCAAAGATCCGCTATTTTTAAAACCCTCCCTAAAAACCCTTTTCCATCTATTTTTTCCTCCCTGCTCCCACTGCTTGGCATTTCCTCTGAGGAGCACGGGGACTTTTTAACTGCTCCAAAAACCTGGATGCAAAACAACTCCTGGAATTTTTTTCTTTTGGAAGGGCCCAGCTGGAATTTACCTGGGCACAGAGAGAAGGAATAAAAACACCTGGAGAGGCAAAAATTCCTTAAGGAGCCAAAATCAAAAATTCCTTCAGGAGACAAAATTCCCTGTCAAAATTTGCCGAGGGTTCCTGGCTGCTCCTGGGAAATCGGGAGGGAAAAATTTGGGAATTCATGTGGAATATTCCAGGAAATGCTTTGCTCTCCAAAGATGTTAAACAGTTTTTTATTCCCTTTGGAATTGCTGCTCCAAGGAACTGGCTGGGAATGGGAAATATGGGGAATTCCTCATGGAATTATCCATCGGAATTTGAGGATTTTGGTGCAGGGTAGGAAGAGGCACCACGAGATGACCCCAAGGACACAAAACATTCCTTTGAACTCCTCCAAAATTCCAAATTATTCCCCAAAAACCTCATTTCCCAGCAATTCCTCCTGGGAGCAAACCCCGTGGCATTCCCACCCCAGCTGATCCATCCTAAAAAACCCCAGAACTCTCCTTTTCCCCCCAAACCCAACATTCCAAGGACAGGAGGGCGATGCCAAGCTGGAATTCTGGAGCATTAACTGGGATTTATCCTCTCCTTTATCCCAGGAAGGAAAAGCTCTCCAGGGAAAAACTTGAGTGGATTTTTTCCCATTATTATTTTATGCCACATCCCAGGAAAAAAAATAAAAAGAAAAAAAAAAAAATTGTGTTTTCAGCACTTTCTCCTATCGGGAAAGTAATTGAGTTCAAATGAAGAGGGAATTATCTCCGGAGTTAATTATCCATCCCGGCAGCCGGGGTTTTGCATCCCAGCATTTTCCACTTCCACACAAAGCACGGGAATTCTCCTCTCCTGTAATTAACGTGCTGGGAATGTGGTGGAGGAAGCACCAGGGGCTGGGTTTTGGGAGGAGTTGGGGAGATTTTGGGAATCTGAGCGGAGAGGGGATGGGAATGACTCCAAACCCTGGCACAGATCAGTGCTGGAATCATCATTCCTGGAGGGAATGTTGGGATTGCCATCCCTGGAGGGAATGTTGGGATTGCCATTCCTGCAGGGAATCCTGGATCAAAACCCCATTCCCAGTGCAGGAATCACCATTCCTGGAGGGAATATTGGAATCACCATTCCTGCAGGGAATGTTGGAATCGCAATTCCTGGAGACAATATTGGGATTGCCATTCCTGAAGGGAATCCTGGACCAAAACCCCATTCCCAGTGCTGGAATCGCAATTCCTGGTGGGAATGTTGGAATCACCATTCCTGGAGGGAATCCTGGATCAAAACCCCATTCCCAGTGCTGGAATTGCAATTCCTGGTGGGAATGTTGGAATCGCCATTCCTGGAGGGAATATTGGAATTTCCGTTCCTGGAAGGAATATTGGAATTTCCATTCCTGGAGGGAATCCTGGACTAAGACCCCCGTTCCCAGTGCTGGAATTGCCATTCCTGGACAGAATCCTGGAACCACCATTCCTGGAGGGAATCCTGGAACAAATCCCGTTTCCAGCGGTGGAATCGCCATTCCTGGAGGAATTATTGGAGAAAGATCGCATTCCCAGTGCTGGAATTGCCATTCCTGGAAGGAATCCTGCAATCACCATTCCTGCAGAGAATCCTGGAGCCAATCCCCGTTCCCAACACTTCCCAGTAACCCCAGCACCTCCATGGATCACAGGGAATACCGGGAATTTTTAGTGGTGCCCGGTTGCTGGACGGAGACGCTTCCCTGACCTTTCCAAGCAGTTCCTGCTCCTCTGGAAAAGCCTGGAGCACTCCCAACTTTCTCATCCATGCTGGAATTCCCAGCCTCTTTCCCAAGGAAACCCAGCAGCCCAAACTGGGATGGCTGGGAACACCAGGATTGGAAATCCCCTCCCAGGAATGATCCCAAATTTTGCTGTGGAGCTCCCAAATCTCTTTTTTTTGGCTGCCCCACACCTGGCTCCGACTCTGGGAAAAAGCAGCCAGGACTGCAGTAGGAATTCCAGGAGAGTTCCAGAAATTCCAGGGATTTGTTTATGTTCCCAGTGCCAATTCCGACATCCCCCTGCCGGATTTTCCATGCTGGAAAAGGGAATTTTCATCCCTCCCTCCCTTCTCCGTCAGCTCCAGCTCCCAGCAAACAGCGCTGGGATCCTTCCATCCCATTTTCCACATCCCTGGAATGTCCAAGGAGCAAGCTGGGATAGCGGGAATTGTCCCAGCCCACAGCAGAGGCTGGAATGAGAAGATTTTAAACTCCAGCCCAGCCCAGCCCTGTCTGGAATTCTGTGGTTCCACAATTTTACCATCCCCAGGCTCCCAAGATTCCCAAAATCCCTTTTTGCATGGGCACAGCTGGACGGGAATTGACATTTCTGCTCCCAAAACACCAAAATAAATAAAAAATCCCAAAGGAATTTTAAAATTCCAGCCCCTCACTCTTCCTGTGCCCCAAATCCCAACATTTCCAGCACTGCCAGGTTGCCTCGGGAGAAAAAAATTCCAAACCCCATCCAGGGAGAGGCTGGAACCTGGAACCTGAAATTCTTGCACATGAAAATTCCCAAAATACCACCAAAAAATGGGAATGTGGCAGCTCTTGGGAATGTTTCCCTGTTTGTTGTCTCCTGCAGGAAAGAAAAGGCCAAAAATCTTTGAATTCCAACTGAAATCTCGGCATTCCTGCAGCTGAAGGGTTCCCGTTTTTCCTCCCCACCGGATATCGGAATTTTTATGGAATCTTGGATTTTGGGGCTGTTTCATTAGCTGGTTTGTTCTCCTTGGTTTATTTTGGTTTGGTTTTTTTTTTTTTTTTTTTTTGCTTTTTGTTTTTTCCATTATAGACATCGTTAAAAAAAATAAATTTTCCAAGAATACATTTGGAAGTTGTTGTGGGAATCGGAGGAATTAAAAAAAAAAATTAAAAAAAAAGAAAAAAGGAAAACAGAGGGAAAAATGGGAATTAAAAAGCCACAGGATGGGTAGGGTTATGTATACGGGAATATCCATATGTTATACGTATATAGGAAATAAAGTGGAGAGGGAAAACAGGGAATTCTGACCCTGGATGGGTCAAAATCCACTCCCAACCCAAATTCCAAATCCAAAAAAAATAAAAATAAGGAGAATGGAAGCTCTCCCCCTGGAACGATTGAAAACATCAGCACAACCTCACGCGTTTCACACCAGTTTCTTTTCTCTTCCATTGGGAAACTCTCCGAGGAAAACTCCCAACCAAAATCCCCCAAAAACCAACGGGAAGAGCTCCAGGAATCCTCTCCAGGCGGCTCCCGATGGCGCCTTCATCCTCTGGGATGTTCCCACGCGGAATCCTCGTTGTCCCCGTGGCCACCCCGGTGCAAAAATCCTGAAATTCACCTTTCCCAAAGCTTTTCTCCGACTTTTTTTCCCCTCCCTGGCACCGCTGGCAGCTCCAGACCCCCATTCCAGGCCCATTCCGGGGAGTTTTCCCAGGAGCCGCTCCGGAAAACCAACCCAGAAAAGACCAGAAGAAAAAAAAAACAACAAAACCCCAAAAAAACTGGGAAAAATTAAAAGTAGGAAGAAAACCACCAAAGTTTCCCAGCGTGGCGAAGGGTCCTCCTGCCTGTCCGGAGCTCGGCATTGCCGGGATCTGGGAGCATTCCAGTCTCTGGCAGTGGTGGGCACTGGTGGCACTGGTCTGAGTGTCCCCGTCCCACCGGCCGCTCCTTCCCGCCCCTCTATAGCCCCAGCACCGGGATCAGGACGGGAATGAGGAGCAGGATCCGGCTCTCCCGCTGCCGGCTGCTCCCCGCCTTGGGATCCGTGAAAGTCTTCTGGTCCGGCATCACATCCGTGGTCAGCTGCGCCTGGGAAGGAGGGACAGGAGTGGGATTTTAGGGAAAAGCATCCCAAAGTTGGGAAACACCTCCGGGGTGTCATTCCCAAGATGTTTGCTTTAGGAAAGAATTCCCAGCCCCGGGATTCTCCCAAGTACCTCGGAGTAGCACAGGCTCTGCTCCTTGGATTTGTTGGGTTTCAGGCCTTGTTCCTGGCAGGAGAAATTGGGAATGGTTTGGGTAGGAGTGTTCCCCTGGAGCTCGGGGGTTTGGGGTTCCTGAATTTCCCAGTGGGAATCAGCTCGGAGCAGGTGATGGAGCACGGGGAGGTTTGGGAAAGGCTCAGCCTGTCCCAGCTCAGGAGGTTCAGTGGATTCGGCCTCACTCCCACCATGATCCTGCCAGGAATCCTGCTGGGAATCCTGGGACACCCCACCTGTCCCCATCCCACTCCTCTGCATTCCTGGAACATTCCCAGCCATTCCCCAGTCCAATTCCTGGGACATCCCCAATCCCATTCCCCAGTCCCATTTCCCTGCATTCCTGGAACATCCTCAGCCATTCCCCAATCCCATTTCCCTGCCCAGCCATTCCCCAATCCCATTTCCCTCCCATTCCTCTTCCACCCACGGAGCGAAACACGGATGCCCAAGCCCAGCACTTGGCAAGACAACACAGATTTTCCAGATTTCCCCAAAAAAAACCCCCCAGAATTCCATCTCCCAAACGAGGAGAACTCGGGCTCGGGGAGTCACCTCGCCAGGTGAGCGGGGACACGGGCGGGGCATCCCTCCCTCCCCATTCCAGACCCCAAACACTGCCGGGATCCTCCCAGCCCCCGGATGAATCCGAGCAGGACATTTTCCCATCCCGTGGGACGCAGCCGACGTCCCACACCCCCACCAGTGCTCCCAGTCCAGGTGGGGCCGCACCTGGAGCGAGGTGCAGGTGCTGATGACGCTCGTGTCGTACGCGGTGTTGCTGTCGTTGACGTCGTCCGGCAGCACCGGGCTCTTCTCCACCTTCGGCGCCGCCGTCACGGCGGGATTGGGATTTTTGGGAGCCAGGTTCACGTCGGTCCCATTCCCAAAAGCTTGGATGGCGTTTCCTGGGAGCGGGAGAGGTTTAGGAAGGATGGGAATGATAAAAGAGCGGGAAAGGAGCAGAGCGGGGCGGGGAGGCGCCTTACGGAGACAGGGATTTTCCGTGAAATCCCGCAGGAATTTCTCGCACTCCTCCTCCATGTTCCCGCTGCCTTTGCAGGAGCACCAGGGCGAGATGGTGATGCTGGTGGTGCTGGCGTCCACGTAGTTGGGGGTGATGTCAAAGCCTGGCGAGGAGGAGGGAACGGGGATGAAATCCCGGTGGGAAAAGCCATTCCCCATCCCAGCTCCCGGCACTCACCGATGAGCCCCGCGTAGGAGCCCAGGCACGCCTGGAAGTTGTCCCCGGGACAGCTGGTCAGGAACTGGAAGGTGGCCTGGCAGTTGGTGTGGAAATCGGCCAGCCGGGATCTGCGGAGGAGGAAAAGTTGGGAAAACAACGGAATTTCAGCGCCGGTTCCATCCCAGAGTGACTGGGATTCCAAAAGGAATTTTTAAATGGAATGAAAGTGCCCCATTCCCAACATCCTGTGAAATTCCAGGGTAATTCAGGCTTGTCAGATGGGTTATCCAAGATGGGACAGGATCCTGGGAATGCCCATGCTCATCCACACACCTCAGATCCCAAAAAACAGCAACAACACAACTGGAATCTCCTCTGGAAGGGATGGATTGGGGTGGGTGTGAGGGGCTGCTCCCTGACGGGGACGGGAGCATGGGGAAGGAGAAAGAGCTCGGGATGGAGCAGAAATTCCAGGGAAAACCAGGATTCTGCAGCTCTGCCGTGGTGTGTGAGGCGAGGAGGAAACTTCCTCCTTCTCCTTCATCCTGGAAATAAAACTCCCCCATCCCGGGGGTGTCGTGTCCATGTTTATTTTCCTTCCTTGTGACCCAGAGCCCATGGAGGCTCTGAGGGCTCCCATCCCACTCCCAATCCCAGAGCAGACCCTCAGCTCCTGGTGGGGATTTTCCCTGCACAAAGCCCAGAAAACTTTTCCAGGATTTTAAATTTTATGTTTTTTAGGGGATGCTCCACCCTCTGTGCAGCCAAGCCTCAGCTCCAAGGATGGGAATGAATCCAAAAACCTGCTCCTTCCCCAGCGTCTCCACGGGAGAGGAATAAAACTTTCCGACAGCATTTCCCTCTCTTCCCAAATCCGAGGCGAAGGGACGTCAATTCCCTGCAGGAAGCGCGGCGAGTTCAGCGCCGAGCGCCAGGAAAATTTGTCACTGCCGGTCCCCGGGGCTCCGCTCCCGGCCTGGAGCATCCTCCGAGGCAAAGGTTATTCCTTTCATAATCCATGAGGATGCAGCTGGGAAATCCTTCAGGAATATCCCGGCCAGATGTCACTCTCCCCGTCGGACACGGCCACTTTGGGAGCTGCTGGATGGGATTCGCTGCCAGGAATAAAAGCTCGGACTCAGCGAGGCGGATTTTGGCTTCCAAGGGCTCCGAAGAAATGAAAAAAAAATAGGAGAAGGAGAAGGAGCCAAGTCCAGCTTAGCAGGAACACGGAGGAATCGCTGCCAAATTGCTGCTGGCAGCTGGAGGATGGCCTGGAAAATTTGGGAAGAGCTGGGCTGGCTCTGGATGAGGGATGGAGGATTTTCCTAAGAGTTGCCCCCCCAAAAAAGTCTAAAGGAGTGAAAAAGGGATTAAAAATATTAATTCTGGATATAAAGTCAGATCTCCCATCCCAAACCCGCTCCCAGGGCTGGATTCCCAGTTTAGGGGCTCCCAAACTGCTCCTCTTGGATTCCTGGAGGGAAAATCCCAGGAAAGGCAGCCCCCGGACGCTGAAATCCAGCCCTTCCCAAATCCATCCCTTCCCAAGGACCCGGATCCCTGCAGGGCACCTGGACTAAAATATTCTGAATTTAGGGGGTTTTTAAATTCCATACCTGTATTCCCAGTGCATAAATCCCAGATTTAGGGCGTTCTGTGCACCTGTACGTTTATCCCAGGTGCATAAATCCCAAATTTAAGGCACTTTGTGCATTCCAATGCACACACCTGGTGCAGATATCCCAAATTTAGGGGACTTTTGGTACCTGTAAATATATCCCAGGTCCATAAATCCCAGATTTAGGGGACTTTTGTACCTGTAAATACATCCCAGGTTCACAAATCCCAAATTTAGGGGACTTATTTTACCTGCACATTTATTCCACGTGCATAAATCCCAAATTTAGGCAACGCTCTGACACTGAAATTTTCCAGAGGCAGAAATTTTGGGATCGGTTTTGGTTTTTGGTTTTTGGGGTTTTATTGGTGATTTTTTAAGCACTTAATTGAGTGTTAATTACTCCCATCCCCCGAGCCGCGGTGATAACTCACCACAAATCCAATCCTACAGCATCTCGCTTTTCCATGAATATTTCATGGAAAAGACGCCGGGATTCCTCCAGAGGTGGAATTTTTTTTTTTTCACGGGCAATTTACAGGGACTGAGGGAATTTTTTTTTTTTTAAAGCTGGGAGAAATCCTCTCCTGCAGAGCTGGGGATGTTCAGGAAGCTGCGACAACACGGAACAAACTCGGCGAGACACGAAAATCCCGCTGGGCATCGCCCTCCCAACGCTCCCGTCCTGCTGGAGAGGGATTCTTTTGAAGCCGGGAGATGCTGAGATTAAAAAAAAATTCCCCTCAAACGCTCACAGGTAAATTCAAAGAGTCCCAGGGAGAGGGAGCAGCTGAAGGAAAGAGGGAAGCGGGAATAAAACTCGGCTTTTGTGGATGACCCGCTGCCAAATCGAGCAAGGAACTCACAGGGGAGGGAAAAAAAGATCAGTGGATGGATTTGTTTTATCCGGGAAAAGTTGTGTGGGGAGAGGAGTCGCCTGTTCCTGGCTGAGCCGTGGGGGGTTTGAAGGGAAAAAGGGAAAATTTTGTCGTCGTTCCGAGGCTCTCGGCTCTAATTCCAAGGGAATTTCCTCATGGATGGGGGTCAGGCTTTGGAAGGGGCTGCGCAGGGGAGCTGGGAGTCACCATCGGATGGCCTGGAAGCATCCAAGGAACACCAAGGAATGTCCAAGGATTGCCTGGAGCTGTCCAGGAAACCCTGGAGGTGTCCAAGGAACACTAAGAGATGTCCAAGGATTGCCTGGAGGTGTCCAAGGATGGCCTGGAGGTGTCCAGGGAATCCCTGGAGGTGTCCAAGGAACTCCTGGAGGAGTCCAAATGGCCTGGAGATGCCCAAGGAACCCCCAGAGGTGCCCAAAGAACCCCCAGAGGTGTCCAAGGATGGCCTGGAGGTGCCCAGGAAACCCCTGGAGGTGTCCAAGGAACCCCTGCAGATGTCCAGGAAATCCCTTGAGGTCCTCAAGGAACTCCCGGAGGTGACGGTCAGAGCTCTGGGCTGGGGACAAGGTGAGGATCAAAGGCTGGACTCTGATCCTGGAGGACTTCTCCAACCTCTGGAATTTCTGCTCCTTGCTCAGGGCCACGGACACAGAAAGGAAAAGGCAAAGCCACCACAAACCACCGGAGAAATTCCCGAATGGACACAGCAGGGAAAAGGCAAAGCCACCACAAACCACCGGAGAAATTCCCGAATGGACACAGCAGGGAAAAGGCAAAGCCACCACAAACCACCGGAGAAATTCCCGAAGCAGAGGAAACGCAGCGAGAGGGAAAACAACCAGGACACGACCCAGCGCCCCCCCGAAGTCGGGAGTTACTAATTAGTTACTAATTAACAACTTCTCTCTCCAGGTCGCTACATTTTGATCCAGCGCTGAGACGAGCGCCTCAAAGGCGTTTTTTTGGGTGGAATTTTTTCTCTCCCCGAGCCCTGCGGCTCCCCGGGAAGGGGAGCAGGGAGCGCGGGAATCGTTTGATGGTAATTGCGGGCCCGTTCTGTCCCATTGAGCCGCTAACTAAGCCCAACAGGAGATTGTGTTTACACAAGCAAAGCCCGGCTCAAGACAGACTCGCTGTCACGTTGAGTCAATACTCGGGAAGCCTCTCGAGTTAATTATTCAGCGAGAATTGACTGATTCTCGTGGCGAGAGCCCGGCGAGCCCGCAGGGAGCCGAGCCCTCCCCCAGCCGCCTCCTCTGGTGAGGGCCCGCCCCGGGTGCTGCCTCTCCACGTCCCAAATCCACCAGATTTAGGGATTTTCACCGATTTCCCAATCCCAAACAGGGTTTGGACGCTCTCCTGGCAGACTGGGAGGTTCCTGCGCACCCTGTTCCCTCCGAACCTGAGCTCGCCCAGCTCCCGTTAAATCCAGGAGCGACTTTTCCCCGCTCCTTCTTTTTTTATTCCCCAGCTGCCTCTTCTTGTGAGGGTGCTGCCTCTCCACTCCCCAAATCCATCAGATTTAGGGATTTTTCACAGATTTCCCAATCCCAAACCGGGTTTGGAGGCTCCTCCACACCCTGTTCCCTCCGAACCTGAGCTCGCCCAGCTCCCGTTAAATCCAGGAGCGACTTTTCCCTGCTCCTTCTTCTTTCCCTGCTCCTTCCTCTCTTCTTCTTCCCCATCCTCTTCTATGCTGCCTCTCCACCTCCCAAATCCACCAGATTTGGGGATTTTTTCACAAATTTCCCGATCCCAAACCGGGTTTGGAGGCTCCTCCACACCCTGTTCCCTCCGAACCTGAGCTCGCCCAGCTCCCGTTAAATCCAGGAGCGACTTTTCCCTGCTCCTTCTTCTTTCCCTGCTCCTTCCTCTCTTCTTCTTCCCCATCCTCTTCTATGCTGCCTCTCCACTCCCCAAATCCATCAGATTTAGGGTTTTTCCACAGATTTCCCAATCCCAAACCGGGTTGGGAGGCTCCTCCACACCCGGCTCCCTCCGAGCCCGAGCTCTCCCACCTCCCCTTAAATCCAGGAGCGACTTTTCCCTGCTCCTTCCTCTCTTCTTCTTCCCCATCCTCTTCTGTGCTGCCTCTCCCCTCCCCAAATCCATCAGATTTAGGGTTTTTCCACAGATTTCCCAATCCCAAACCGGGTTGGGAGGCTCCTCCACACCCGGCTCCCTCCGAGCCCGAGCTCTCCCACCTCCCCTTAAATCCAGGAGCGACTTTTCCCTGCTCCTTCTTCTCTTCTTATTCCCCAGCTGCCTCCTATTCTGTGCTGCCTCTCCACTCCCCAAATCCATCAGATTTAGGGATTTTCCACAGATTTCCCAATCCCAAACCGGGTTTGAAGTTTCCTCCATGCCGTGTCCTCTCCGAACCCGAGCTCTCCCATCTCCCGTTAAATCCAGGAGCGACTTTTCCCTGCTTTTCTTCCCTCCCTGCTCCTTTTTTTTTCCCTGCTCCTTCTCTTTTTCCCCAGCTGCCTCCTACTCTATGCTGCCTCTCCACTTCCCAAATCCACCAGATTTGGGGATTTTTACAGATTTCCCAGTCTGGCTTTGTAGGCTCCTCTGTCCCCTCCGAGCCCGAGCTCTCCTATCTCCCGTTAAATCCAGCAGCGATTTTTTCCCTGCTCCTTTTTCTTCCCAGCCGGGCGAGCTCGGGGCTCTCATTACAGGGAGTAATGGGAAAGTTGAGCTGCTGTTTATCAAGGAAACATCCATTACGGTGGCGTTCTGTCTGTGCTAAACAAAGGCCGCGCTGCCGCTCACAAAGCCGCGTTTTGTTCCCGTGTTTGCTGTTCCATCAATTCCCAGCCAGCTGGATCCGTTCCCTCCTTCCCGAGCCGAAGATCCAGCCCAGCCCCGGCCAAAATTCTCTTTGCACAAACATCCCAGAGGGGGAGCATCCCTGACACCCATGGATTTAAACATATGAAAAACTGGGATAAAAATCAGGGAAATGATCCAGCATCCCCACTTTGGATGCTGCAGCCACGGCCAAAATCCTTGACAAACAAATATCCCAGAGGGGGAGCATCCCTGAGCTCCCCTTGGCTTAGAAACACGAAAAATTGGAATAAAAATCAGGGAAATGACCCAACATCCCCAGTTTGGATGCTCCAACCCCAGCCAAAATCCTCTTCACCCGAATATTCCAGTGAGGGAGCATCCCAGACCTCCCTTGGCTTAAACACAACAAAAATTGTGATAAAAATCTGGGAAATGAGTCAACATCCCCACTTTGGATGCTGAGGAGCTCCAGCCCAACCCCAGCCAAAATCCTTGACATGTAAATATTCCAGAGGGGGAGCATCCCTGACTTCCCTCCCAAAAATTGGGATAAAAAGTCCGGGAAATGACCCAACGTCCCCACTTCGGACACTCCAATCCCAGCCAAAATCCTCTTCACCCAAATATCCTGAGAGTGAGAGCATCCCTCACCCCCTTGGCTTTAAACACACCAGAAAACTGGGATAAAAATCCAGGAAAACCATCCAACATCCCCACTTTGGATGCTGGGGAGCTCCAGCCAGTGGAGGCTGGGAATTTCTCCGGCACCACTGGAGCGTGTAAGAGCAGATTATTTGTGTTCCCGACTTGCTGATGCAAGATGAAAAATCCACGAGCTGCAGCTGCTGAAATCAGCTCTTTTCCCCCCTTCCCTTCCCTTTCCCCTTCGCTGAGGTTTGTGCTTCGCCAAAGGTTTTTGTATTCCGGGAGCTAAAACCTGTCCCTTGCAATCAGCCACAAAAACTCCGGGACTTTGTCAGGCTCCTGCAAGCCGGGAGAAGCTGGGAAAGGCTGGGAGAAGCTGGGAAAAAGATGGGGAAAGATGGGGAAAGATGGGAAAAGATGGGGAAAGATGGGGAAAGATGGGGAAATATGGGAAAAGATGGGAAAAGATGGGAAAAGATGGAAAAAGATGGAAAAAGCTGGGGAAAAAGCTGGGGAAAAAGCTGGGGAAAAGCTGGGGAAAGATGGGAGAAGATGGGAGAAGATGGGAGAAGATGGGAGAAGATGGGAGAAGATGGGAAGAGAAGGGAAGAGATGGGGGAAGATGGGAAAAGATGGGAGAAGATGGGAGAAGGATGAGGGGATATGGAGGAGTTTTGGCTGGAAAAACCCATGGATAATGGGAAATCCATGGCACAGCCCTGCCCTGCCTTGTCCTCTGAGATGAGGGGATGGGAAGAGTTTTGTGTCCCAGCATTCCCAGGTGGAGATGCCAGAAAGGATGGGATGGGATGGGATGGGATGGGATGGGATGGGATGGGACGGGACGGGATGGGATTTTCTCCTGAAAACCCACATTCAAGGAATGCATCCATGCCCCATCCTAAGGAAAAAAAATCCCTGAGCAAAACTCCAGCAAAACCAACACAAATGAATCCCAGATTTGGGCATTTCCCAGAGTGAGAGCCCCCACCCAGGCTCTCCCATGCTTCTCCCAAAAAATCCAATTCCACCTTGGAACAAACACTCCCAGCAGTTTCCACCCTTTTCCACTTTCCCTCCAGGTGTGGGGATTTCATTCCATGCGGGAATTAAACCCCGTGGCCTCCTCCAGCCCCGTTCTCCCTCTCCGAGCGCGGATCCTCGGAGCGCTCTGATGGAGAGGAGCTGCCATTCCCGGGTATCTTTTATTCATGGACACCGGGCTCCTTGGATTAGTTTTTGATAAAAAGCCACATTCCCACATTTCAAACACCGCCGCTCGCAGCCCGAGGAACACTCGGAGCTCGCATTTATTTCCCCGAGAATCTCCATCACCTTGATGGGAAAAAGGTGCCGCTCCTGGAGCGTCGGGATCGGATCCCGCTCCCCCGGGGGACAGGAGGGGCCGAGCCTGGTGACAAATGGAGGAGCAGGAGCCTCGGGGAACAGCGGGAATTCGGCAGGCAGGGAGGGTTTGGGGGATTCAGCCAGGGAGGGTTTGGGGGATTCAGCCGGGGAATGTTTGGGGGATTCAGCCGGGGAAT
>VWZS01008403.1:0-15360 GCA_013397075.1 Rhabdornis inornatus | reverse complement strand
CCCATCCCATTATCCCATTATCCCATCCCATCCCATCCCATCCCATCCCCGGGCACAGGGAATTCCATCCAGCATCCCAGGAAATGCCTTGGAATGGGGGATTTCACTGCCGGGATGGTTTTTTCCCCCCCAGGCCATGGATTCCTCATCCTCGGGGTGTAAATAGGGCCAGGCTCAGCCCCACACCACATTCCCTGGAATTCCTCATCCCAGGGAGGTCTCAGCTCTCAGCCTGCTCCATCCCATATTGATCCCGCTCTGGATTTCTATCCCAGGGATTTCCAGGCTGTGAGCTTTTAAATCCCCCTCTGTGCAGGTAGGGAAGCGGGTGTCAAAAATAAAAATAATCCATTTTTTTTTTCCAGCGAGAGGAGACGGAGCCATCAATCCCCTCTGTCGCCGGGGAGGTGGCACTGCCACCCCCGGGGAGGTGGCACCGGCACAGAGGCCTGGAGGAGAATTTTCCCTCCCTGCTGTGCTGGAAATCCGGAGGAAATCGCTGGAATTGGGAGTGGAGGAAAAAAAAAACAACAAAAACAAAACCCCAAAAATGCAGCGCTGGCTGGAGATGTGCGTGTGTGTGCGCTGTTGTCACTGTCACCCGCCGGGTGACAATTTTCCTGGCAGCATCAACTGCTCCACGGTTTTGGTTTGGTTTTGGTTTTTTTTTTGTCGCTGGAGCATCCAGAGGTGGCTCAGGTGGGAGCCTGGAGCTCTTCNAGGTGCCCATGGAAATGGGCTGGAAAATGTCCTGGAGCAGCCCCCGGGAATTCCAGGGAGCACAGGGCGGGCTCACCGAGCCTCTGCCCCCCCTGTCCTGGAATTCCCCTTTGGAATTCCCTGTGCCCTGGNCATTTTTTTTTTCCAGCGAGAGGAGACGGAGCCATCAATCCCCTCTGTCGCCGGGGAGGTGGCACTGCCACCCCCGGGGAGGTGGCACCGGCACAGAGGCCTGGAGGAGAATTTTCCCTCCCTGCTGTGCTGGAAATCCGGAGGAAATCGCTGGAATTGGGAGTGGAGGAAAAAAAAAACAACAAAAACAAAACCCCAAAAATGCAGCGCTGGCTGGAGATGTGCGTGTGTGTGCGCTGTTGTCACTGTCACCCGCCGGGTGACAATTTTCCTGGCAGCATCAACTGCTCCACGGTTTTGGTTTGGTTTTGGTTTTTTTTTTGTCGCTGGAGCATCCAGAGGTGGCTCAGGTGGGAGCCTGGAGCTCTTCCTGCATCCCAAAACAATGATTCCTGCATCCCAAAACAGCGATTCCTGCATCCCAAAACAGCGATTCCTGCATCCCAAAACAGCGATTCCTGCATCCCAAAACGATTCCTGCATCCCAAAACAGCGATTCCTGCATCCCGCTGGAGCGAGGCTCCTGGTTTTTGGGATATCCCACATTCCCAGCGCACCTGAGGTTTTTTTTTTTTTTAATATCCCACAATCCCAGCGTTTCTGGGTTTTTTTGGGGGGTATCCCACATTCCCAGTGCACCTGAGTTTCTTTGGGACGTCCCACATTCCCAGAGCTCCTGGCTTTTTTGGGACATCCCACATTCCCAGCGCTCCTGGCTTTTTGGGATATCCCGGCCTCACATCTGGAATCTCCGGGTTTCCATCACCGTAATTAACCTGGAATATCTTCCGTGGAACGGGATCGGGTTGTGCCGCTGGGTTTCTCATCTTATAGGGAAAACTGGGAACCACAAAACCCCACCCGAAACCGATTTTTTTAAAAGGCAGGAATGATCCGTAACCCAAAGTGCTTGGAAAGGCAGCGCTCGAAGGAGATTGACTCCGACAGCCCAATAAACGTCAGCTCGGCTCCGGGATGAATATTCCCAACTTTAATTGGAGACGTGATGCTCCCATTAGCCGGGACAGCGAATCCCCACCTCGCCATTGATAAAATTATCCTTTTTTAAAATCCTTTTTTTAGGCCTCTAAACGATGGCGAGGCCCCGCAGGATCGGCAGAGGAGCCTCGGAGGGGGACGGGGCTGCGTGGGGAGGGTCGGGGGGCGCAGAGAGACCCCAAAATCCTGCAGGATCCGAGGAGGAGGAGGAGGAGGGGGAGGCAGGCCCTGCCAGGAGGGATGAGGAGAGAAGAGGGAGCAGGGAAAGCGTGGCAAAAAGGAGCTGATAGCATCTCGCTCCTGCCTGGCATTATCCTGGCGGATTTAGGGAGAAGGATTTGGGATTTCGGCGCGGCTCCGCAGCAGCTGACAGGAGCAGATTAAAGGGGCTGAGCCGGGCCCGGGCTGGAGGCTCCAACCTCGCCTCCATCGGTGCGGGAAAAGGGGATTTGGGATCTGAAATGGAGCGGGGAGAGCGGGCACCGCCAGCCGGAGCCTTCTCCACCCTGTGAGGCGCGGAAATTCCTCTTTTCCCTCTCCTTTATCCCCCGGAGCAGCCACCCCGGAGCTCTGGGGGATCCAGGAGCGGGAGGCGGCCGCTCTTCCCCCGGCCTGATGGTCCCGATTTTATTTTCACTCTCCATTTCCCCATCCGAGCCCATCCCGATTTCTCTCCCGGCTGCTCCCGCCGGCGATTATTCCCCGTAATTTACATTTAATGATAAGGCTGGGGTTGGATGTTGGGAGGAGATGTCACCGCGGTGCTCGAGCAGCGGAAAAAGGGGACGGAGGAAGGGGCGGGACAGGAACGCAGGTGGCAGCGCCAGTGGGATCCCGATGGAGCATCCATGGCATTGTCACCCGCGGCCAAACCGGTGCCACACCTCCCCCCAGTGCTGCCGGCAAGGCAGGGCTCATCATTAATGATTTGTCCTTAATTAGGCTGCTCTGGCCAGCGCGAGCCTCCCCTGGCATCCTCGGCTCCGAGGTGTCTGGGAACAAGCGGCGTTGGCAAAATTCCCTCCTCTCCCTCAGAAGCGTGGAAATAATTCCACAGCGGCAGGGGCAGCTCGGGTTTGTGGATTTGTTTTGCTCACCGGGCTCCCCATCCCAAAATGTTGCCGCTAAGGGACGCGGATCCACAAAACCAGGGACTGGGGAGGCGCAAATCCCGGGGAAAGCTTTGCACCCCCAAAAAAAAACCTCCTCGGTGGGAAGAGGGGACGTTCAGCGCCCCCGAGGCGGAGCCAAAACCCCCAGAACGCGGGCTGGGAGCTGCGGGGGAAGCTCGGACCCGAAATGTCGGGAAATGAGGAGGAAAAGACCCCAAATTTTTCCTGTCAGCCCCCAGGCCTGGCAGCAGCCGGCGGAGGCGTTTGCCAAGCGCCGAGCGCGGTTTGTCTGCGCTCGCTAATGACTCCGCTGATTAATTGCAGGGAGGTGACACCGGCGCTGCTGCCACCGCTGATGAGCCCTTGGGGCAGCGGGGTCACATCGGCAGCGCTGCGGGGCTGGGACGGCTCTGAGGCGGGATGGGAGGGGCTGGGAACATCCCAGAATGGACTGGGGACATCCCAGAATGGACTGGGAACATCCCGGAATGGACTGGGAATATCCCAGAATGGACTGGGAACATCCCGGTTCCCAGAATGGACTGGGAACATCCCAGAATGGACTGGGAATATCCCAGAATGGACTGGGAACATCCCGGTTCCCAGAATCCACTGGCACTGCTCCCCGTGTCAGCTTTGCACTGGAAGCATCCCAGTCACGGAATTCCAGATTTCTCCACTGCACTGGGAGCATCCCAGCGCCTGTCAAGGAATTCCAGAGGTCCTTGTGCCAGCTTTGCACTGCGAACATCCCAGTCCCCAAATTCCAGAGTTCCCCATTGCACTGGGAATATCCCAGTCCCCGAATTCCAGAGTTCCCCATTGCCCTGGGAACATCCCAGTCCCCGAATTCCAGGGGTCTCCATTACACTGGGAGCATCCCAGTTCCCTGTACAGGGTGCCGGGTCAGTGGCGCCAAAAATTCCCTTGGATTGGGAGTATCCCGATCCCCATCACGGAATTCCAGAGGTCCCTGCGCCAGCTTTGCACTGGGAGCATCCCAGTCCCCAAATTCCAGAGTTCCCCATTTCACTGGGAACATCCCAGTCCCCAAATTCCAGAGTTCCCCATTGCCCTGGGAGCATTGCAGTCACGGGATTCCAGAGGTCTCCATTGCACTGGGAGCATCCCAGTCTCCAAATTCCAGAAGACCCCGCAATTCCTTCAATTCCCGCAATTCCCTCAATTCCCGCAATTCCCGCAATTCCCACAATTCCAGCGGCGGCTCCTGGCGAGTTCCCGCCCTGGGATGCAGGACAGGAATTCCAGCGGCAGTTCCTGGCCCGGCTCCAGCCGCTGGAATTCCTGTCCTGCATCCCAAGGCTCCCAGGGCGAGGCTCGGCCCCGGCCCCGAGCAGGACGGGGTTCTGCAAATCCGGGATTCTGGGGGGATCCCCCCCAGACCTGTGACATTTCCTCCTCTTCCAGGGAACCAGTCTGACATTCCAGAGGATTTTGGGGGTTCCTTTAACCCCCACAGGGGTCTGGGGGTCCTTTAACCCCTCCCAGACCTGCGACATTTCCTCCTCTTCCAGCAGAACCAGTCCGACTCTCCAGCGGATTTTGGGGGGTTCCTTTCTGGGGTCTGGGGGTTCTTTAACTCCCCCAAACCTGTGACTTTTCCTTTGAAAGATCCTCCTCTAACCAGTCTGACATTCCGGTGGACTTTGGGGTTTCTTTAACCCCCACAGGGTCTGGGGGTCCTTTAACCCCTCGAGACCTGCAACATTTCCCTTGAAAGATCCTGCTGTGGCCAGTCTGACTCTCCAGTGGATTTTGGGGGCTCCTTCCACCCCTCCGAGGGTCTGGAGCTCCTTTAACCCCTCCAGACCTGTGACATTTCCTCCTCTTCCAGCGGAACCAGTCTGACTCTCCAGCGGATTTTGGGGAGTTCCTTTCTGGGGGTTCTTTAAACCCCCAAACCCGTGACTTTTCCTTTGAAAGATCCTCCTCTAACCAGCCTGAGTCTCCAGCGGATTTTGGGGGGTTCCCTTCACCCCTCCGAGGCTCTGAACCTCCTTGAACCCCTCCCAACCCTTCCCCAACTCCCTTCCATCCCCTCCCACACCAGCACAACCCCTCTGCCCTCCCAGCCAGCCCCAAACCCTCCCCGCAGAGATGCTCAGCGAGGCGGGGACAGCTCGGTGGCCTCGAAACCCCCCCCCGGAGCAGCCGTGGCGAGCATCCGGCTGGCCCGGGCGGCCGAGCAGCTCCTGCGGGTGACAGGTTTATGCAAGATGAGTTATATAAGCCCGAGTCAGCCGTAATGAGACGCTTGTGAAATCTTGCACCGATCTGTGTCAGTGCCCTAATCGCAGGCGACAGCCGGGCTCTGCGGCTGCTTGGGGATGATAATATTAATGTCAGGAAGCATCAAGCGCAGGATGCGCCTTTCAAAGGGGGGATTACGCTCCTCGCTGGCGGAAAGGAAACAGCGCTAATCTTCCCTGCCGCATCCCGGGGGCTGCCGGGGGCTCGCGGGAGCGGCTGCGGGCTGCGGTGGTGGAGGGGGAGCGGCGTGAGCGGGCAGGGCGGGGGAAACACGCGTGTCCTGCTCCAAACCCCATTCCCGGCTGGTTTTAACCCCATTCCTTCATCCTGCACCCCCTGGCTGCAGTGTGAGCACTCCAATCCTGCTCCAAACCGCATTCCTGGCTCTGTGTCACCCCATTGCTCCATCCTGCACCCCCTGTCCGCGGGGAGGACAGGCGTGTCCTGCTCCAAACCCCATTCCTGGCTCTGTGTCACCCCATTGCTCCATCCTGCACCCCCTGTCCGCGGGGAGGACAGGCGTGTCCTGCTCCAAACCCCATTCCTGGCTCTGTGTCACCCCATTGCTCCATCCTGCACCCCCTGGCTGCAGTGTGAGCACTCCAATCCTGCTCCAACCCCCATTCCTGGCTGGTTTTCCCCCATTCCTCCATCCCACATCCCCTCCCCGCTGTGAGAACACCCCAATCCTGCTCCAAATGCCATCCCTGGCTCCCGTGTCACCCCATTCCTCCATCCTGCACCCTCTGTCTGCGGTGTGAACACCCCAATCCTGTTTCAAACCCCATTCCCTGCTGTTTTTCCCCCATTCCTCCATCCCACATCCTCTCCCCTCTGTGCGAACACCCCAATCCCGCTCCAAACTCCATTCCCGGCTGGTTTTTTTCCCCCATTCCCCTCCCCTTAGGATCGAGCCGGGGCCGAGCAGCGCTCCCAGGTGCTGCCGCGATCTCCCTTTGTCATCCGAGCAGCTTTTCCCCCTTTTCTGCGGGTGCCGCTGCCGCTCCGGAATTGATTTGCATTCATTCCGCTCTCATCTGGGTGCGGGGCGAGGCCGAGCTGTCAGGCAGCGCAAACAAACAAAAATAAAAACTCCAGCGGCGCAGGGAGCCCGAGCATCCTCAGGGATGCGGGAATCCCGCACCGCTCCCGCTTCGGGTGCCAAAAAACCCTGAAGGATCGCGGATTTTTATTTTTTTTTGTGTTCGTTCGCCGTTTAAAGGCTCGGACGAGGCGCTTTAGGGTGGCGGAGCCTTCCCGCTGTCCCTGAGGGTGACACCAAAGGGTGGCTGTGGGCACCTGGGGTCATTGTCACCATCCCTGCTGGTGCTAGGAGCAAATCCCAAAATGCCAAATCCCAAATCCTAAAATCCCCAAATCCCAAAATGCCAAATCCCAACTCTGGGACACCCAGTTGAGGGGATCGATGAGTTGGAGAGGCATTGAAAGCCCAATTTTTTTTTTTAATTATTTTTTTTTTTTCCAAGCTCAGTGCTGGGGGGTCAGGCTGATTTTGGCTTTTTCTGGGGTGTGGCAAGGTGGGTTTTTGGGAATTTCCCCCCCATTTTCCAAAGGAAACCAGCACAGGTGAAACCCTGGTTGCCACCTGCCAGGGAGGATTTGTTTGAATTTATCTCCTCTCGAAATCCTGGAATTCCCAACTCCGTGCTCCTGTTGGATGCAGCGGGGATGGGAATGCTGTGGGATTTTCGGGATTAAGGGGTGTGGAGACAGCAGTGGGGAAAATGGAGCCGTAAGAGAGCAGAGTCCCTGGAGGGGATTTGGGATCAATAATCCAGGAGGAAAAGAGCGAGGAGCCCTGGAGGGGGGGATTTGGGGACAGGGCGGGATTTGGGGCCGGGCCTGGCACCAACGGGGGGGATTTGGGAACGGGAAAGGGAGGGCGGCTGCAAAAACCGGGATGGAGGTCAAAGCGGGATGAAGGAGCGCTGAACTCTGCGGGAAAAACGGGAATCAGCTCCTCGGGAATGGGCCTAGAAGGGGGGAAAAGCCAGGGATGGGAATATCGGGGCTCTGCTCCCATCCCTTCCCGGGCTCTCCTCATCCCCACGGGGCTCCATCCGTGGGGACCCCAAACCTCGGGCACGGCCGGACGGGGCTTGGGGCACCCCGGGATAAAGGGAGCGGTCCCTGCCCGAGGGGTTCCGGGTCCGTGCTGTGATTCCATGGCTCCTATTCCCCGTTTTCCCTCGGGCCTGGGGGTGCGTGCCCGGGGCACGGGTGAGGATGATGATGATGATGATGATGATGATGATGATGATGATGATGATGATGATGATGAAGAACACAAATTACGCTGGCACGCGGCCAGGAGAGCCGGGCTAATTGGAAACAGGCAGGAGTCTGGGGTGTCCACGAGCCCGGGATGATGGAAAAGTGGATCTGTGAGTCAGTGATGGAGTTTTTTAACTCGATTATGCGGGAGCTGATGGAG
The DNA here is from genome assembly GCA_013397075.1 of Rhabdornis inornatus. Lineage (NCBI taxonomy): Eukaryota > Metazoa > Chordata > Aves > Passeriformes > Rhabdornithidae > Rhabdornis > Rhabdornis inornatus. Next base: position 7,671 of record VWZS01008403.1, on the reverse strand, counting down.
AGGCTCATCCCAAACGCCGGGATAAACCCGGTGCTGCCGTGCCAGGCTCCTCCATCCCATCACTCCTGCTTCAGTGGGATCAGAATTCCATGTGGGATCAGAATTCCACGGCCTGCCCACTCCTCTCCCTCCCCTGCGCGCTCCTCATCCCAAAACCGAGGGAATCTCCGTTCCCGCTTCCCCCGGGTTCCATCTTCCCAGGAAAAGCCGGGAAGAAATTCCCTAAAACCGAGGGAATTCGGTGCTGAGCCCTGCGGGGTGCGGGGCAGAGCCCGGCGGGTCGGGAGCTCCATAAATCCCGCGGAGACGATGCCTTTGCTCCATCTCCATTATTGCTTCCTTCTGCACAAACGCGCCGGGGCCGTGAATCATCTCCCGGCTGGCTCAGCACGATCGGGAGCCGCTCCATGGATCGGCCTCTCCCTCCCTTCCTCCCCCCGGCTCTGGAAATCCTAAAATTTCTAAATTTCAAATCCTAAAAATGTAGAAAATTCTAAAATTCTCGGTGACCGGGGTTCCAACATCTCAGCAAATCCGGGATGGGCGATTTTGGAGCCCCAGAGCTCGGGAATTTGGGGCAATCAGTTCCCCACCGCCCCGTGCTGCAGCGCCGGGGCAGAACTTCAAATCCTTCAGGATCCAAACGAGCCGGGATCCCTCCCTGGAAGGGTTGGGAGCCGAGGAAATCCAGGGAAAAGGCTCTTCCCAGGAAAAGGCTCCGCCTGGAAGCTGCCGCAGCCTCTGCTCCTTCCATGCCCCGAGGTTTCTCTGGGGTTGCTCCCGATTATCCCTCCGATGTTTATTTTATAAAAAATAAACCGGACCCCACAGGCGGGGGAATCATTCCTGTCAGGAATCATTCCCGGCTCGGATCATTCCTGTCAGGAATCCTTCCCAGCTCGGATCATTCCTGGCAGGAATCGTTCCCGGCTCGGATCATTCCCGGCTCGGATCATTCCTGTCAGGAATCATTCCCGGCAGGAATCATTCTCAGCTCGGATCATTCCTGTCAGGAATCATTCCCGGCAGGAATCATTCTCAGCTCAGATCATTCCCAGCTCAGATCACGCCCAGCTCGGACCATTCCAAGCTCGGATCATTCCCGCCAGGAATCGTTCCTGGCTCGGATCATTCCTGTCAGGAATCATTCCCAGCTCGGATCATTCCCGGCTCGGACCATTCCCAGCTCGGATCATTCCTGGCTCGGATCATTCCCAGCTCGGATCATTCCCGTCAGGAATCCTTCCCGGCTCCGATCATTCCTAGCTCGGATCATTCCCGGCTCGGATCATTCCCTGCAGGAGTCATTCCCGGCAGGAATCATTCCCAGCTCGGATCATTCCCTGCAGGAATCATTCCCGGCAGGAATCATTCGCAGCTCAGATCATTCCCAGCTCGGATCATTCCTGTCACTAATCGTTCCCGGCTCAGATCATTCCTAGCTCGGATCATTCCCATCTCGGTTCATTCCCGGCAGGAATCTTTCCCGGCAGGAATTTTTCCCGATTCAGGCTGAGCCATCTGGACGGGCAGGGCCCTCCTGCCCCGGCCCGGGCGCTGTGAACACGCACCATATGCTCGCCTGGAAATTAATAATCATTTTCCGCTCCCACCAGCTGCTGCTAACTGGCTCCCGCTTGGCGGGGAGAGGTGGGAATTCCGCCGGGCGGATCCCGGGAAAGGCGCCCCGGGCACCGGGATGGGCACGGGCGGGCACCGGGATCCCCTCGGGAAACCCGGGCGGGGGCGCGGAGGGGGCGAATCCATCCTGGAGCACACCCGGATGGGAAATGGGATGGGAAATTTCAGTCCCGGAATGGTTTGGGTGGGAAGAGATCTTAAATCCCATCTCATTCCATTCCCTGCCGTGGGTTCCATGATCCCGGATTATCCCAGCATGGAATTCTTGGTCACTTCCAGGGTTGAGGCAGCCACAGCTTCTCTGGGAATTCCAGCCCAGCTCCTCCTCACCCTCCCAGCCAGGAATTCTGTCCTAAAATCCCGTCAACAGCAGGAATCGGGAGTGAAACCCTCTGGGAGTGGGAAGCCATTCCCTGTGTCCTGGAGCTCCAGCAAATCCCGGTGTCCAGGGGCAGCACCCACAGAGGGATGGGGAAAGAATCCTGGAATGTTCTTGGGATCAGCCAGTTCCAGTTCCGACACCTCCCAGTATCCCAGATTATCCCAACCTGGCCTTGGGCACTTCCAGGGATCCAGGGGCAGCCATGGATTCTCTGGGAATTCCATCCCAGCCCCTCCCCCCCCTCCCAGCCAGGAATTCCTTCCCGATATCCCATCCTTTGTCAGTTTGAAGCCGTTCCCTGTGTCCTGTCCCTCCATCCCTCCTTCCCAGCAGATTCCCGGTGTCCTCCAGCAGCACCCACGGAAGGATGGGAACACAAAACCCTGGAATGGTTTGGGTTGGAAGAACCCGAAATCCCATCCAGTGCCAACCACGACCCCTCCCACTATCCCAGGAGGCTCCAACCTGGCCCTGGACAATCCCAGGGATCCAGGGGCAGCTTCTCTGGGAATTCAGGGCCTCTCCATGCTCAGAATTCCCGGTGCCGAGGGTGGAATTGTGAATTCTCCGGCTGCAGCCTCAGCCTGGGCAGGTGGGTGTCGGGAGCCTGGTGGGATATTTTTATTTCCTGACAAAATCCGCCCGCGGAGCAGCTCCGGGAAGCACACGGAGCATTATTTTGGTCCAAACACGGCGGATTGAGGCAAAGGAACGCATTAAACACTTCCATGGAGACTCGGGAGAGAGGAGGGCTTGGAAAAATCCCGGGATTCAAGCCAGGCTTTTGAACGCGTCCTGCCCCGAGATGGGAGGGACGGGCAGGGTCTGGAATTACGGACACATCCTCTCTTCATCGTCAGGGTCTGGATGATCCCGTTAATGGCATTCCCATCATTAATTAATTAGCGGAGCGGTGGATGCGCGATCCGGAGAGCTCCGGTGTTTTCCCAGGCTCCTCACATGGCTGCAGCCTCCATCAGATATTCCCTGCTGGAATTTGTCCTGGAGGGATTTGGGGGCGGGGTGGGGACCCTTCTCCTGCTCCCATTAACCCCCAGCCCGGCAGAAATCCCTACAAAACATGGATCTGGCAGCAAAATCCCATAAAAACAGCCATTCCCTGGACCAGAACCAGCTGGAAATCTTTCCGGAAGATTTTCCACACCCTTGGAACGAGCCCTCCTTGTCTCCTCCCGTGCCCAGCAGCAAATCCCGCTGCTCCTTTCATCCAGGTTTTCCCTTCTCCGCTCTCCCGTTCCATCCCATGGGATCTCACGTCGGGATCTCATCCCGGGGGAGAGTCTCAATCCCAGATTCCTCCCAAACTCTCCCTCCATCCCTGCAGGGAATTTGGTGCTGTGGGGTTTGGGATGTGCCCCTCGCAGCAGAGGAATATATAAATATTCCCAGATATTTATATGGGCTGGAAGGAAAGGGAAGACGGAGGGCTGGGATTAATCTGGGAATTCGGTGCCAGAATGAGCAAGGATTGGGGATGATCCAGGGATCAAACTGGGAATTCACTCCCAGCAGGGTCAGGGATGCTCTGGGCTGGGATCAAACTGGGAATTCACTCCCGGCAGGGGTCAGGCATGCTCCGAGCTGGGATCAAACTGGGAATTCACTCCCGGCAGGGGTCAGGCATGCTCCGAGCTGGGATCAAACTGGGAATTCGCTCCCGGCAGGGGTCAGGGATGCTCCGAGCTGGGATCAAACTGGGAATTCACTCCCGGCAGGGGTCAGGGATGCTCCAGCATGGGATCAGGGATGCTCCAGCTTGGGATCAAACTGGGAATTCGCTCCCGGCAGGGGTCAGGGATGCTCGGGCTGGCCCAGGTTCCCGGGATCGATGCCCAGCCCGTCCCCCCGGCCGAGCCGCGGGCAGCAGAGGCCGCGGGATCAATGCGGGTGAAGGAATTACGGCTGCGGACACGCGGCTTTTACAGCTCCTTCCCAACAAAGCCCGGCTTTATGGACTCCCGGTGATTGCCAATTAATTCTGCTGCAGCCCCGGGGCGGGAAGAGCCCAGCTCATTCAGCACAGCCATGAACTGGTTTTTCCCAGGCCTGGAACGCTGAAATTCCCGGGAATGACCAGTCTGGGAACCTTCAAGCTACCAAAACCGCAAGGAAAAGCAGCACGGATGGATTTTGGAGTTTTCCCTCCACTCTGCCACCTCCACCTTCTCCTCACTTCCTTCATCCCACACCCCGAGAAGCTCCCGAGCCGCAGGAGCGAGAGAGAATCCAGACCTCCCCAATTAAGCAATTTCTCCTGGATGAAGGGCCCTGCTCCTGCCGGCTCCGGGAATGGGATTTCCATCAATCCCGGCCTGACGAGCTCCTTGTCACTTAGCACCTCTAATGCTCGCCCCTAATGCCATCAGGGGCTCCTCGGCACGGCCCTAATGCAGTTTCCAGCTCCTGCTGGCGCCTGGGATTCGGCCGGAGCGGGAGAGCGAGCGCATCCCTAATCCGAGGAGACAGTAATGGGAAAACGAGCTGCGGAGCCGCAGGAAAAACGGGAGCGGCATCTCCGGGCCGTGGGAAGCGCCCCCATCCCGGTTTTCAGCGGGTTTGTTCCTTGTTTTCCACGTCCTGGAGATCCCCACATTCCTCTTTCCATGCCCCGACCCGTCAAGTTTCCCTTGGGATCATCCCAGTTTTTTTCCACAGGGCTGCATTCCTGGTCTGCTCCCGATCCAAATTTCCCTTCCTCTCCATCCTGGAGATCCCCAAACCTCTCGTTCCTCATTCTGCCTCTCCAGACCCTCTTTCCCTTGGGGTTGTCCCGGTTTTCTCCACAGGGCTGCATTCCCGGCCTGTGCCAATCCGAAATTCCCCTTCCCCTCCATCCCAGGGATTCCCAAACCTCTCGTTCCTCATTCTGCTTCTGCAGACCATCTTTCCCTTGGGATCATCCCAGTTTTCAGGAGGTTTGTTCCTTGTTTTCCACATCCTGGAGATCCCCACACTCCTCTTTCTGTGCCTTCTCCATCCCCTTTCCCTTGGGATCATCCCGGTTTTTTCCACAGGGCTGCATTCCTGGTCTGTGCAGATCCTAAATTTCCCTTCCTCTCCATCCCAGAGATTCCCACAGCCCTCATTCCTCCTTCTGCCTCTCCAGCCCATCTTTCCCTCGGGATTCTCCCGGTTTTCTCCCCAGGGCTGCATCCCTGCTCCATTCCCCATCCTCTCCATCCTAGAAATGTCCTTATCCCACTTTCCTTGCTCTGCTCCATCCAGCCCAGCTTTCCCTTGGGATCATCCCGGTTTTCACCCCACGGCTGCATCCCAATCCAAATTTTCCCATCCCAGACATCCCCACGTCCCTTTTTCCCTTTTTTCCCGCTCTGCCCCTCCAAGCCTCTCCAGTTTTCCCTCGGGATTTTGCTCCGTGCCCTTCTCCATCCCGGGATGCAGCTCAGGAGCCCCTCGGAGCTGGGAACAAATCCCTGTTTTGATTATCCCTGCTCCTAAACGATTCATAATCAGCGTAATTCCATCAGGACAATGACTCCCAAATCAGATTAAATCTCTCCATTTGTCTGGAGCTTTGGCTTCAATCCCTTCCCTCCCTCTTTCCCCACTGATTTGCTGAGCCTTTCCAAGGGTTTTTCCAGCTCGGAATTCTCCAGGCCAGGTGTCCTCTCCCACCCACGGGGGTGGGGCAGGCAGGGAATGCAATTCCAGCTCCAAAATTCCCGGGATTTCCCCCAATCCCTGCTGCTGCCTCTAAAACATCGGGGCCGTTCCCAACGACCCCTGGCTGCCCACAGCAAACCCCGCAGGATCGGGAAGTTTGGGAAGATTTTCCATGTTTTTACGGTGACATTCCCTGGCTTTCCACAGGATCGGGAAGTTTGGGAAGACTTTCCATGTTTTTACGGTGACATTCCCTGGCTTTCCATAGGATTGGGAAGTTTGGGAAGTGTTTCCTTGTTTTTCCATCACCGTTCCCAGCCATTCCTCATTCCCTGGCTTCTCACGGGATTGGGAAGTTTGGGAAGAGTGTCCATGTTTTTACAGCACCAAAATTCCCAAGGATCCCTCATTCCCTGCCTTCCCATAGGATCGGGAAGTTTGAGAAGTGTTTCCACGTTTTTACAGCGCCATTCCCTGGCTTCCCAAAGGACTGGGAGGTCTGGGAAGTGTTTCCATATTTTCCATCACTATTCCCAACAATCCCTCGTTCCCTGGATTCCCAAAGGATTGGGAAGTGAATCTGGGAAGAGTTTCCGTTCCTTTGGCAAACGAAGGGAAGCCGGGCTGGAGGAGGCAGGGTTGTGTTAATAACACCGATTAATAATGAATAACCCCCTAATGAGCGTTAATTAATTAATAACAACGTGTGCTCGAGCGATCGATTCCCGATGAACAGCCCTGCGCTGCCAGGAGTCCCCAGCTCCAGCTCGGGAATTCTCCCGGAGTTCCCTCGCTCTGGAGATGGGAACCAGCTCGGGAATTCTCCTGGATTTCCCCGGTTCTGGAGATGGGAACCAGCTCGGGAATTCTGGATTTCCCCGGCTCTGGATTTGGGAAGCAGCTCGGGAATTATCCTGGATTTCCCTGGCTCTGGAGATGGGAACAAGCTCGGGAATTCTCCTGGATTTCCCCAGCTCTGGATTTGGGAACCANAAAAGGAAAAGGAAAAGGAAAAGGAAAAGGAAAAGGAAAAGGAAAAGGAAAAGGAAAAGGAAAAGGAAAAGGAAAAGGAAAAGGAAAAGGAAAAGGAAAAGGAAAAGGAAAAGGAAAAGGAAAAGGAAAAGGAAAAGGAAAAGGAAAAGGAAAAGGAAAAGGAAAAGGAAAAGGAAAAGGAAAAGGAAAAGGAAAAGGAAAAGGAAAAGGAAAAGGAAAAGGAAAAGGAAAAGGAAAAGGAAAAGGAAAAGGAAAAGGAAAAGGAAAAGGAAAAGGAAAAGGAAAAGGAAAAGGAAAAGGAAAAGGAAAAGGAAAAGGAAAAGGAAAAGGAAAAGGAAAAGGAAAAGGAAAAGGAAAAGGAAAAGGAAAAGGAAAAGGAAAAGGAAAAGGAAAAGGAAAAGGAAAAGGAAAAGGAAAAGGAAAAGGAAAAGGAAAAGGAAAAGGAAAAGGAAAAGGAAAAGGAAAAGGAAAAGGAAAAGGAAAAGGAAAAGGAAAAGGAAAAGGAAAAGGAAAAGGAAAAGGAAAAGGAAAAGGAAAAGGAAAAGGAAAAGGAAAAGGAAAAGGAAAAGGAAAAGGAAAAGGAAAAGGAAAAGGAAAAGGAAAAGGAAAAGGAAAAGGAAAAGGAAAAGGAAAAGGAGGAAACGGAAAAGGAAAAGAAGGAAAAGAAGCAAAAGGAAAAGGACCCAGAGGCTGTGTACTGGTTTGTACTGGGAGGACTGGAGCCAGCCATGAAAATTTCCATGAAAGTAAATCTGTTTTCCATCAGGAATTCGGAGCGGCTGGAAAGGAGGTTCTAAAGAGAATTAAAACCCAAAGCGTGGCTGAAACAGGCGGGATTTGGGGATTTGCCGAGTGAGGAGCGGGAGGAACCTTCGGGCAGGGAAGGACCCGGCACTGGGACATACTGGGAGCACTGGGGGCCGTGTGTGGGCACGGGGGGTCTCAGGGGTGGGATCTGAACCCCTGGAATGAGAATTGTCCATGGGGTGGGATGTCCATGTGGGGGATTC
>VWZS01008402.1:1012895-1029332 GCA_013397075.1 Rhabdornis inornatus | reverse complement strand
AACCGTATTTAAAATGAAAGAAAGCATATTTAAAAGAAAAGGAGCAGAGCTCTGTCCCCAGTGCTGCAGGCACTGACCCAGCAGAGCACTTGAGCACATCCACAGCCTGGCTGATTTCAGGGCAACTATTATGTGCCCAAAGTTCCTCATGGATTTAAGTGTTTTGATGGATTAAAGCCACAATCCCCTGATTCTGATAAAACTGGCCAGTGCCTGTAAAGTTCCTCAGACAGGGTTTTGAGAAGATATGATTGTTCACTGGGACATGGATGTGATCACCAGTTTGATCACAGAACTGACATTCAACTATCCAAAAATAACTTTTCTGTTCTGGAGGTAATACCTAGCAGTAAAAAAAAACCCAAAAAGCCTCCAGTCCTGTTATCCCTTACCTAAGCTTTAGGTAAGGGATACTTTTCTACTTTGTTACTTTATCCAAAAGAAGTTTTGCCCTCCTCAAACTTAGCAGGTTTATTTTACAGAAATTAAAGAAACTGTCTAGGTTCATATGATCAATTAAGAACTGCATTTCAAAATATGTTTTTGTACCTGGCATATTAAATGACTTTTATTAATGCCTGAGCTAGTCTTTTGTTTGCTTTTTTCTTAGGGGTACTGCACGTGTCTGATTTTGTTCTACAAGAAATAATTGTGAATATAAGAGAGTGAAGTGAGAAAATAGATTCCATCCTTTTCACACCTGAGAGCAAATGAATGGCATCTTTATTTGTAATCCTGCAGTTCCTCAGAGTTTATGGGAACTCCATATCCAGTGTGAGCTGCTGCTCTCCCAGTTTGGTCAGACACAACAATTCCTCTCCAGGCTGGCAATCAAGGACACCAGAAGGATGTCACAACAAACCACACAAAAAAACAAATTTCCTCCTAATTCTTAACATTAATCATTTAATTAGCTGAACCGATGTTTTGGTTTAGTTTGATTTTCGGCCAATGCACTAATAAATGTTATAGTTCAGGTTTGTTAATTTTAATATATTTATTTTATGTTGTGAGATAGAATTAGGAGCAAAAGTAAGGCAGGTNACCAGAAGGATGTCACAACAAACCACACAAAAAAACAAATTTCCTCCTAATTCTTAACATTAATCATTTAATTAGCTGAACCGATGTTTTGGTTTAGTTTGATTTTCGGCCAATGCACTAATAAATGTTATAGTTCAGGTTTGTTAATTTTAATATATTTATTTTATGTTGTGAGATAGAATTAGGAGCAAAAGTAAGGCAGGTTTAAAACTTAAAAGGGAATGAAAGAAAAACTTTATTAACAGCACAAAGGAAAGGAAAAAGAAAACAAATTCAGAATAAGATCTTTAGACTACTCCCTCCTCCCCTCTCTCACACCTTCTTAACAACAACATTCAAAAAACCACTTCAGTCAGTTTTCAACTTGAATAGTTTTTTTTTTTTTAGTTCACTTTAGAGAGAGAAGTTTCAGGAGGAAACCTAGATCCAAGAGGAATCCTTGAGAAACCAGGGCTTGAACATCCACCTTCCCTGATGTTATCACTTACACAAACCCATGCAAATTTACCCAAAGCAAACTCATAAATGCTTTTGGGAATTTTTCCCAAAACTGCCCTGTAATTCATCCTTCACCACAGGCATCACTATACCAGGGAATCCAAACACAAAAACTCCTCCCATCTGACCTGAGTCCTCACCCCAGACTGCGAGGACACTGCAGAAAACCCAACTCAGAAATTCCTGATTTCCAAACCTAACTTAACCCAACGCTTTCCCTCATCTGAATGCAGATGTGTCCCTGATGAAAACCAAGCATTATCTATTCTCCTGTACCTACACTCACATTTATCCTAGAAAACCAGCAGTACTGCAATGACCCTGATCCACAGCCACATCTCCTCCCTGTCCCCAACCCCAGCACTGGCCTGACGACACCCTGGGGAGCAGATTGCAAAGAAAAACAAGCAGCTGTCATTGCTCAGTGCTGACACCTTCATTATCCCCCAGTCCCACTGCACACACTGAGCCCAGCTCAGAGATGTCTGTGCTCACCAGCTCTGAGCTCGGATCCCAGTCCCCATTCCCACCCCAGTGCTGCCCTTCCCCAATCCAGCACTTTGGGAGAGCTGATCCCAGTGCCTCAGACACACCCCGTGAATTTCAGATCAGTGCAATCTCCTCGTGCATTCCCCTGCCCTAGAGAATAGAAAAATAAATTTACCTCACAAGTGTTTGATTCCCCAGACTTGCCTCGTGCTGAGCTTTCACTGCAGCCAAGGGACCATTCCTTAGCCAAACACAGAACATCAGGCACTCCTGGTAATTCCTGATAAGGCTGGCAGCCTCCTGCTTCTCCGAGCCTCCAAAAATGCAGCAATAAACTCAAACAATACAGGTGTGCTTTTCCACAGCCCATTCTTAGTCAGTTCTAGGTGACCAGTAGCAATTTTCTAATTAATTTTATTTCCTGACCCAGCAGAAAGCCTAGGTCATACATGTTTCCTTTGACACCAAACCTGAACCCTAATCCCAACCTTAATTCCATTTGTCAAGTGTATCTGTGTGACCAAGGCAGAGAAGAAAACACTTTAGTCATTCCTTTTGTTTGACAGAAGACCTATAAAACTTCTGGAAATCATCTCTGCTTCTGTGCCTAAAGGAAAAACAAGCAACAGCCTTTCCTCACTGCTAACATTTTAATATTTCCATGCAGAATGTGGAATTGAAATCAATTCAACCACCACTCCTTTCCAAATGAATCTCCCTCATAACTTTTTATCCCAAAGTGAGCTGTTTCTCTGCCTTTGTGGTATCTGTGGAACCTGGAGATCACATGAGAAGTGATCTCCAGCAGCACTGCAGTCACTCCTGTTTCTGCAGCTCCTAGAACAGATTTGGATCCAGCTCCTGCTCTGCCTGTGGCCCCAGCGCAGCTGTGACCTGCTCTGAGACACCAGACCTGGGTAACTCTGCTCATTCCTCACTTCTGGACAGAACACAAATGCAATTTAAAAAAAATTATAAATGTATAAAAATGCCTTTACCCAACTTTACCTCTACCCTTTCCCTGGTTATGACTTATTTTGAGCAACACTGAAGCCAAGCCCCCAGCCCCTGCAGACAGTGCCCACCCTGGGTTTGGAGCCCACACAGAACACAACAGAACAGATTTGATAATTTAATGTCTGCATCTTCTCCAAAGTGCTAACCCCAGCCTTCACTAAACACTTAATCACAGCAAGAACTTCCCTGAACCAGCACCTGCTATCCCTCCCTGCCAATGCCTGCTCTCATCCCACTCTCTCTGCTGTGCAGACTGCAGTGACAAAAGCTAAATTTACAAACCCTCAGTTCCCACTCTCAGGCTGGCACCTCGCTCTAACTTTGCAGGCAGCCATGTGGGGTGAGCAGTACCTGCAGCAGAATTAATTACTCATTACCCAATTACTCATTAGCCACCCTTCCCTGTGCCACACAGCCCTGCCCAGACCCCAGACTCTGCAGAGACTCCAGGCTCTGTGCCAGGCACTGCCCTGCCAGTGTGGGGGTGGATTCAGGCACCCCTGGATGTACAAGACAGTGAATTTCCCTGCTGGCTTTTCCCCTGGTTCCTTTGTAGTGACATGACCACAGCCATCAGAAGGGTTATGTGGGTCAAGCAGACTGAGGTGTGAGATGAAATATTGGTGTCCAGCTATTTCTGTGGACACTGCAGCGTGAGGAGTGGTTCAATGCCTGCTGGTAATTTGATTTACAGCAGTGGCACTGCCGTGCCAGGAAAGAGCAGCCCTTCCTTGGGCTCCTGGAGTTGTTTCTCTTGGTGGGGACAGGGACTGTTCAAGCTTTGCAATGTAAGATTCTCTTCCTGGCCTTTCCCAGTGAAAGGAAAAGCAGGAACACCAGTGCCTCTCATCATCTCTTGGTCACTTTTCATCCTAAGCTGGTAAACACAGAGTTGTTGGAACAATCCTCCTTTATCATCCCGTGACTTCTTCACATCTTCTGTTCCCCTGTGACACAGGAGTTTTATGGACAAGAGTTATGGGGACAAAACTGCGAGTGCCCATCCCTTCCTTTGCATGGATAGCTCAGCTAAATCCCAAAGTTATGGCACTCTTCTGTGCTCATGAATACATTAACTGCTCCTCCTATTGAACTCTGAGGGCTGCTGCTCGTTGCTCTGATGGAGGATCTATTACACATTATAGATGAGGCATTTCTTAAATAATCTTGAATATAATACAAGGAATGTAAACCTAACGATAAACACAGAATATCAAATAATCAATGGCACACTCTCACTGAACTGCTCTGCAAACAGTTTATCCAGCAGATCAAATAAAAACTATTAATTGAGCAAGTTTGAACAAACACATCCATAACAGTCTTGATCTCCTCAGACAATCTGCAAACACTTTAAATGAGCTCAGTGACACAAGTTCCTCTTCACGGAGCCTTCCTCTTTGAACCTGCGTGCTGACAGATCCCTCCCACCTGCAGCTGGAGACGCCACGGGGGTGGAAATGCCCAGGAATGAGCTGGAGCTGCTGGGGTGGCCACACAGGAGCTCGTGTGAGAAGAGACCCCTGGGCTCCCCTGGGTCATGGCTGGTGTCACCTGCCACCCCCAGGACCCCTGGTGTGACTGCCACCCTCCTGTCCCCTGGTGTCACCTGTCTCCATCAGAACCCCTGTTGTCACCTGCCACCCTCCTGTCCCCTGGTGTCACCTGTCTCCATCAGAATCCCTGGTGTGACTGCCACCCTCCTGTCCCCTGGTGTCACCTGCCACCCTCCTGTTCCCTGATGTGACCTGCCACCTTCTGACCCCTGGTGTCACCTGTCTCCATCAGAACCCCTGTTGTCACCTGCCACCTCCTGTCCCCTGGTGTCACCTGCCACCTCCTCTCCCCTGGTGTGACTGCCACCCTCCTGTCCCCTGGTGTCACCTGTCTCCATCAGAACCCCTGTTGTCACCTGCCACCCTCCTGTCCCCTGGTGTGACTGCCACTCTCCTGTCCCCTGGTGTCACCTGCCACCCTCAGGACTCAGGGGTTCACCCTACACACACTCAGCAAGCCCAGGCAGCTTGTGGGGCTTTTACCCTGGAATTTTCTGTGGCTGATTTGCTGTAATTCCCTCCCTACGAGGAGAAAAGCCAGAATGGAAGCAAATCCATGGAAAACACTAAAGAAGAAATCAGCAGCAGGGCCACGGGCTCAGTGCTGCACCAAGCACAATCAGACCAGCTTTGCCATTCCTTCTCTCAATATCAGCTTTGAATTTGGTTTTTCTTTGGAGTGAAGTCTGGTGGCTCACTCCCCACAACAACAGCCAAAAAACCCAGGCAGGAGCATTTCCCTGCAGCCAGCCAAGTGCATTGAAGTGGGTAAGAAAGAAACCAGCCAAAAAACCCACTGCTCTGTACCTGTGCAGGGGCAGGAGTTCCTGCTCTGAATTTGTGTCTCACACTCAGCAGGGCAGAATGCCCAACCTACCACTGAAAATCCAGTGTACAGAACAACACTGACACAGCACCACCGTCCCTCAGCTCAGGCTAGGCATGACTGCCAAATTATCAGATAAAAGCAAAGTTTGGGATTTTTTTATTACCATAAACAGTAATTATTATTGCCATGTTTTGCAAGCTGTCATATCCTTCCTGTAGCAAAACACATTTGTGTTTCTTATTTCAAGAGGCAGGGGCTTCTCCAGTAACTTTACTTGTTTGAGGACACTGGGAAGGAAGTTTGTGAAATATCTCTGGGTTCTATGTCTTTTCAAAAATTAATTAACAACTTGGTCTTTTAAAGCTTCTGAAAGTTGCTAGGGAGTTACCTAACCTGTCAGGACTCACATGTTAAACACACAGAAGTGAACAGCTTGCAGAAATTAGGACTCAGAGCTAAGAGAAGGTGAGAGCCACTGGGAAACATCTCAGCAATTCTTGCAGGCTATCTATGAAAAACATTTTTTAAAGATTAACAGTGCTGTGAGATTTTTAAATTAAACTCGTTGTGTACGGCACTGAAGAATGCAAAGCACATCTTATTCAAGAGATCCATCACCCATGGAATCAGCATTCAGCTCACACATCACCAGAGTGAAACATTGCAGTTTTCTCTCTCCACGTCTAACTTACACTCAGCTTTTTTGCTTTTTCTTATAATTTTTACCTCTGTAGAGGGTTGGCTAATAAATAAACAGCTCAGGTAAAATGATGTGAAGCAGATGAGGAAAGTATGAAATTAATTTGGTAAGCAAAGAAAACCTTAAAACCTTAAAATCAAGGTAAGGCAAAAAAAATTAAAAAGATAAAAAATTATTAAAAGAGGACCAGCATATTCCTGAGTGCTATAATTGGTTGAATGTTTTTGAACCAAAAAATGCTTTTGTAACAGAATATTTTTTGTCACAGAAAGCAACAAATTCGGCAAAACAAATTTTAAAACTGAAAACATGATTTAAAAAAACATGATTTAAAAAAACATGATAAATCAACATATGATTTACAGAAAATGGAGCTTTCGATGTTTTCTGTGAATGGCTTGCATCTCTTGCTAGATGGAAAGCAGTAAATAAGCTGAGGCTATGCTTTTCCTTATTTCTGAATTTCTTGCAGTTTGCTGTCTATAAAAAACCAAGTATGAGAAAGGAGAAGGAAAAAGTTTTGTACTTGCACATGGCATTCCAGCAGATAGAAAAAAAAAGTAATAAAAAATGAGAAAAGTTTTTCCCTTTCCCCCAACCTTCCCCCGTCCTTTTTAATTTTCACAGAGGAAAAAAGTTAGCTCTCCAGAAAAATTTCAGTGATGTTCTTTCTGCAAATCCCCCTGGGAGAATTCTCGTTCCTGCTCAGCTCTGTTGAGAGTTCTTCTTGTCCCTGGAGATAAGCAAACCTTGTGCCTGTGCCACGCTGCTTTACAGATTCTTTAGTATGACAGATGCTTAAGTCAGTGATTTTATAGCCCCATTTACTTCATTGGCATTTTCAAGTACTGAACTCCAGGGCCAAGCATCAATTTTCACTTATTTATCAATAATTGAGATTACACACAGGAGGCTTTTCCCTGAGCCTCCCTCCTGAGCCCCTCCTGCCCCCTCCCACGCTCACAGCTTCATTCAGGGAGCCAGGTTTTATCTGAGGAGGAGAAAAACGAGGGGCAAAGAACCCAGAGAGGTTCTGTGATGTACTGCAGGGAGCTGTGCTGGACTGTGATGTAGTGCTTTCAAAAGCCGGCTACTGCTGCTTTAAGGGTAGAGATAAAGGACTCAGAGAGGCTTCAGATGGGAGAAGTGCAATGGTTTAAACAGCAACAGGTCCTTCTTTGCTCCTACAGGACACTGGGATTTCTCAGCTGAGCGTGGAAGCCCAGCATGGACACCTGCACCTATCCCAGGATGTCCCAGGCATTCAAAACTCAGATTTTCCTGTTCACTGTACACTGCACAAGTGTCCATCTGTCTGTCCCTGAGTTCATTGCAAGGAACCACGAGGCTAAATCATATCAGACCAGTTGGGTGACCCACAGGAACCAGTGACACTGATTTCCCTTCCCTTTGAGCAAGAGCAAACCAGTGTGGAACTGGCTGTAACTCTTGGTGTGACACTCTGCTGAGCCCAGGGCAGTGTTCTTCAGCTCCCAGCAGGACTCAGTGGCTCAGGAGCAGTGACCAGAGCAGCTCACCAGCAGTGCAGGCAGAGCAGGCTCACAGCTGCCTTCCCATCACTGTGGGAATGCACAAAAATTCCCTACAACTCACAGCCCCATCATTGTGGGAATGCACAAATTCCCTACAACTGACCACTGCACTCTCTGCCATTCCTACCAATTTCCCAGGCATTAGGATCTGTTTCTTTGTGTACAAGTAGAGCAAGGAGAGTGTGTTAAACTGCATCTAAGTATGGTCATATAGCCAGAGGTACCAGAGCTGGACATCCCTCAAAAAATGGAAATAATCTAGGAGCAGTCAGCAGCAGCAAAGCAGGTGTCAGAGCAGTTCAAGCACGGAAAGCAGGAAATTAAAGAGGGAATTTCAAGGCACTGCACATCAGAAAGCTTGTCACCCCTTCCAGGTGAGAAGAATGTGAGGTAGGCAGCAGAGACTCGGGATCTGGCACAGATCTGGCACCCTCGTGTGCCACTTTCAGCATTCTTACATCTGAATGAGGCACAGAACCTGTTCTGTGAACCTATCACGGTAATGAAAATACTTTGCACTTCAAAAGCATCTTCTCTTACACAGCCTGAAAGATTAACGAATGAGACTTCACAAACCCATGCTAGTTAGCATTTAACTGATCACAGTGTTCACACTGACACACACATCTTTATTTCTGAGAAATAATTTCACTGAAAGCTTCAGTAAATTGCCAGGAAAAGGGAGTTATAATCATCAAGGGCCAAATCCTGCCTGCTGGCTCCACACTGATTCAGAGAGCATCAGGATTTGGTCCAGTTCATTCACCAGGAATTTTTTCTTTCTCTTATATCCTCATACACCACAATGGGTTTTTTTTTGCTTCATTCCCTCACTATTGATTTGATACCATTATTTCTCTTTCTTCCTCTTGCAGCAGTAACTTGTGCCTGAGAAGACTAAAGTGAGATCAGCCCTCGAATTGCTCCCCTTGGCTGCTGAATTTTCTTTCTGAGCTGCAAGTATTCCGAAATCTAAGGCATATCTGTCGAGCAGAAAGCACAGCATGCAAATCAATAGACATGTCTGGGCTGCTAAGAGAGGAAACTCTTGACAATCCCAAAATAGAGCCTGAAAACATGGCTTGGTGCATGGTGATTCCCTGCTCCCCCCAATGAGCACATGCTCTTGTTATCCTCACCCCAATCCAGCTCAGCAGCACTCAGCCAGTCCTGGCTATGAACCACAGGCAGCTCTTTATTCCCATTCCTGAGCTATTTTAGTCATTCCTCATCTGCAGGAGGATGGGTTTTTGCTCCTAAGTGTTCAGGTCCTCTGAGACATCCAAACCCATTTGAAATAAGTTCAGAAGATGCAGAGGACAGAGGGGAGGGTGGTGCTGCCTGCAGAGACCTGCCAGCCTAACCCTGCAGAAACATCTCCATCACTAACACTAATCTTTCTCTGAAATCTCCAGCAGGTGTTTGCTTGCATTTCCCTGCTGGTTACAAATGGTAGCCCCATTCTGTCCTGCTCACTCAGGCACAGCTCCCAGTGAGATCCCTCTGCCTCTCTCAAGTTCAGGAATGTTCTCTCTGTAGGTAGGACACTATGTCTGTGCTGACTGAGGGTGACTGGCCTCATTTTCCCATTCTATCATCATAATGCCACTGATTAAAGCCAAATAACTCCAAAGATACATCTGAATGGTAAAACACAGTGCTGTGGGTGAATACAGAGCTCTTCCTGAGCCACTGTGGATCCAAGAGCAATAAAACTGATGAGTGCCATCCCACAGCAGGCTTCAAACAACCCACAGAGACATCACCTGCTTGTAAACCATGGGTAAACTATGGGGAAAAAAATGTGTTTATCTGAGGAAAGAAATACAGTGGGGAAAGTTCAGAATAGGCTTTGCTGAGATACCCTTGGAGGTGAAAGCAGTGCTCAGAGTATCTCCACATGATTTTAGCTGAGAGGGGGAGCTGGGTGTGCACAGCAGCCAGGGAAGGAGGCACTGCCACCCCTGCCTGGCACAGCAGCAGCTTGGGTAGAGGCCATTAATGTCCCTTAGAAACCCTGCAGTGCCAGCACAGCCTCTCTGAGAGATGAATGCCATGGTGAAACCACTAATGAGAGAGCTAATTGATTCAGCAGGTTAGAGCAGTAATGAAGAATCATCTGGATGCCTAAATCAGATCATCTGACACCTGCAGAGTAGAGTGTGCCTCGTCCAAAGTAGTGGGCCTGCTGTTAGCCCCTTATTAATTTCATTGTTCATTTCTTGCTCCTTAATCTGTTTGTTTCACCCAACTTTGTGTGCTTGATTACACAGAAAAGCAAACAAACAAACACGCTCTCTCACTGTAACCATGGCATTTCACAACTGCTACCTCTCTTGATTAATGCAGTTTTCAACTACTGGCAATGAATTGAATAACCTGGTATTTCATAGATCTTAACCATCATTCTTTCCCAAGGTAGAAATGGGGCACCCTCAGGGGATTGCTGCAGATTTTAGATGTTGTCATTTTATATACTACTTTATACATTGGCTTTTGAAGTGCTGGATATTTCGGTTTTGTCAGGAATTTGTTCACTTTCCTTGGTGTTACCACCAGTTTTCCTAGGTGACCAAAAAGGACAGAATTAAAATTCCATCTGGCCAACTGCAACCTGTAATTGTTGGCAGAAAGCCTGCATGGGAATGGAGCCTACCTGGTGAGTAAGAAATTGAGTGTTTGCATCTTTCTGCTGTTTCAAGGGTGGGTTTCTGAAAGTAGAAAAACCATCCAAGTTTCCATCATAGGATCAAGAGCTAAGCCAGGTAGCTGTGTGTCAAAAATTCACCTGCTGTAAGGCACTGTGGCACAGTGCTGCACATTTCATCAACAAAGCACCCTGCAGCATTTTATAACCCAGATCCAGGATACCAAAGTATCAATATCTTAAGAGTCACTGCAGAAAAAGAGGCACAATTGAGAATTCCCCATTGTGTGAAGCATGCACTTATCCTTGGGAAGGAAGCAAACATTCCTGCCTCTCAAATCAGGTGTATCAAAAAGCACAGCACCAAGTGCTGACCCTGCAAGGCCCCTGGTACTTTGGGCTTCCCTGAGTTGTTTCCACTGGGACACAGAGTCACTTGTGTGAGCCAGATACATATTCACAACAAGTCAGTCCTACAGCAAAAGTACAGATGAAATTCTCTTTCTGCAAATCCAAATGAAAGAAAAAAGATCCAAAGAATAATCAAGAGTTTCTTGTTCAGAGACCCAAGCTGTTTCAGCATTCAGGTCCCATGTCAAAAGAAACTTTTCTCAGCTTCTTTGGGGGGCGATACTTGTACTTGCTGCTCTAGAAATCTGACACACTTCTCTTTCACCCACCTTCCTGCTCCTGCATCTGCAATGAGACACAGAGAAAACTTTAAGTTTTTTTGCCAGTCAAACCTCTCTGTGTTTGATGTTTTGAGCAACAAGACCACCCTCTTCAGCTGTATTAAAATGAAACTCTGCTGTTTAATATGAAAGAACAGTATCTGTAAACCAAGCTGCTTCACTGAGGTTTACAGTGAAATAAATGGGTTTAAGTCCTCAACATCCAACATGTCAACAGAGACAAACTCCATGGTGGAAAAAACAGGTCCCTCATGGAGCACCTGAGGCTTTATTAGTGATGGGAACATTTAAATAATTGTAAAAACCCAAATCAGACTTTCAAGCCACTTATCTCCAACCCTACTCAAGGTACCAACACCAGAACATTATTTTATACCAAGCTTCAGATATCTCAATTATATCTGTGTCTGTTTACCACCCTCATGCAAATGAAATGAGCCAAATTCCATTTGTCTTTCCACTGGATGGGGGGTGTCAGTGGTGGACATGAGCATTCTCTTGTGTCCCGTGCCAGTTTGGTGTCACCAGGGTGACATTTGGGTGCTGTTGTCCTGCCCCAGGTGTGGTCAGCACCTGCCCCTGAGCAGTTTGGTGACACCAGGGGCAGGTGACAAGGACATGGACACAAACTGCTTTAGCCAGCCCGGCCACCAAAGGAAACATTTGTCAGACCATGGCTTTAAGAGACAACCCAAATCCACTGAAGTGCTGTTTACTGCCAGGCTGGAGGATGTTTTCACTGAGAACAGACTGTCAATATCCTATGTACTGCACGGGTCACAAAGGTGGGGGCTGTTTGTTTGCCTCAGCGTGACAAACCACACTCCCACTGCCACACCAGGAGCAGCAGACAGAGTTTCCCTGGGGTGCCAGCCAGAGGAGCTGAGATCCATCCCCTGCAGCTTCAGAGACCCCATCCACGTGCTGGTGATGTCAAAGCCTGGCTGTGGCACACTGCAGTGCCACCCCTGCTGTCCCCAGACCTTCTGCTCCTGTCCCTCTCCTGTGCCTCCTTTATCGCCCTGTCATTTATCTGAGCCTGCCCTTTCCCACTCACCTTCCCACTGGCATTTGCAGTTTCCTGTTCCTGTGTTTGGAGGGAGTCAGACTCAGATGTTGAACATTTTGCTGTAGCAAGGTATTCTCTGCAGGGATACTTGCAGCTTCTGCTCTTAGTGCCTTCCAGAAATGTTTCTTTAATAAATATTAAAGGAAGAGAAGGAAAATTGGGAGGAAGAGAAGGAGGGTTTTGTTATTTTTTTCTGACCCAATTTCCATCCTTCACTTCAATTAGGTTCTCAGAGACAGATGAACTTCTGCATCCTTTTTCCCTCCGATACCTTCTGCACAACTCCATATGGATCTTCAAAAACTCCTGTCTTGCTCAACCTTCCCTCCCTTCTCTGTCTGCATGAGTGCCCTATTTCTATTCCTTATTTCTTGGTAATTGTATTCAAACACTCTCTTTGTTCTTTGTTTGCTAACCTGCATTTTTTTTTCCTCTAGTCAGCTTATCTCTTTTTTAGTCCTTTTGATTAAAGTTCTCAATTCATTTAGTATCTTTCTGTTTCTCCCCAGTCCTTCTAAAGTGAAACTACAAAGCGCTGCAGGGAATGCTTGTATTTACCTCCCAATTCTCTTAGCCAGGTTTCCAGGCTGACTTCAGACCTGCATTCTACCTCATCTTAAAAACTTTCCAAGCCTACACCAAGCCATTTTACTCTTCCCATGAAGAAAGTGAAGGAGGTTCACTTTCTGCTCTCATCACAGTCTTTCAGAGCTGTGATTTGCTGCTGCAGTCCTTCCCTGATGACCACATAAAGTGGATTTACACAATTTGGAGTGCCAGCCTGTGCTCTGGCAGCAGAGCTGGGGCAGGAGTGGGGAGGTGACAGGCTGCTGTGCTCTGCCTTTTCCAATGCACACACTAAGCCAGTTTTTCATCCAACGTCTGTCTGAGACAGGAAGGAAACTGGATGAGTGTTCAGCTGGAATTCTCCTTGGATTTGTCTTGTGTTTTTAAACAAAATCGAGGCAAGCAGTAAAGAGGCGTGTATCATTGCTTGGTTTAATTTGGGCTTTCATTGTTATTCGGAAATACCATTTTTCTCTCTTCCAAGGCAACATCCTGTTTTGCAGCCTAGATGTGCTCCTACTCACCACATCAATACCAGTGAGTTCATCTTTCCATTTTCACCCAAGTTGCTTAGTAACAGAAGATGAGGGGAAAGCGTGTCCAGACTGCATTGCAATGTCTTATCTTCAGGTTCATTGGAAAAGATGGACTAATGGACCACCAATGTGAAAATGCTGCTCACATTTGAATCACTGGATCCATCTGATATTCCTCAAGGAGCTTTTAGAAGAGTATTTTTGTCATATTTCTTTTCAACACATATATTTTTATGTGCATGCCCTTTGACTATGCCACATATAAGAAATAATAAAGCATTCTCTTATTTCATTTTCTTCACAAGGCACTCTGGCTGCTTTGGTAAATACACAGGATGAGAGTTTCTGTATTTTGGGCAGCCACACTTTGAATCATTTTATAGCATCATTTTGAAAGTGAACTTACAGTCCATTAGAAGGACAGGCAATCTCAAGACTTCTTAATAGTGTGAAGCTGAGCTTAATAAAGATACAGTCTCATGGATGAGTTCCTCCACTGCTATGATCCTGAGAATGATCTCCACTCCCACAGTGACTGTATTACATCGTTCTAAAGCACTTCTGCATTAAGGAACTGTCCAGGTGGGATTTTCAAGTCTTCAACTCTGGTCTAACTCTGCAGTTCCTGAAGGCAAGCAGCAAAAGCCCAGCGCTCCCAAAATCTACAAGATTTTTGCTTATATTTCAATAAATTTTCCTATTCAAAAACCCCAAAACTAACCAAAACTCAAACCACACACACACACACACACACACACACACACATACACACAAATAAATCTCAAAAAAATTCCAACAAATAAGGAAAAGTCATGCAGAAAGGTCAACAGAAATCATTCCTGATCACCAGTCTCGAGACCTGATTTAGGATAGATCAGCTCAGAATTCATCAGCAATCAAAGATGAATTTTATGTCTATGTCCTTCCCTTTGATCTTGCACTAAGGAAAGAATTTCTCCTCTGATTTCTATCTTTACTTACATTTATTCCCTACAGAAACAGCTCTTTTTCTAGAATTCTGGCTCACTGCATCCAAAGCCAACAGCAGCAGCCATCAGAGCCACAACCTACGTAGGAGCTGCTTCCTTTTAATCCTGCTAGGCCCAGGGAAAAGAGGGAATAAAGCCCAGGAGTGCTGTGCTGGTTTTGACTGTAATAAAGTTAATTTCTTCAGAGCAGCCTTTATGGGGCTGTGTCTTGGATTTGTGCTGGGGAGTGTTGACAACTCAGGGATGGTTTTGCTATCCCTGAGCAGTGCTCACACAGAGCCAAGGCTGGGGGTGCCCAGGGGGGCTGGGGGTGCCCAGGGGGGGCTGGGGGTGACACAGCCAGCACAGCTGGCCCCCAGTGACATCTCAGACCTTGTGGCCTCACGGTCAGCACATAAAGCTGGGGAAGGAGAAGGAGGAGTGGGGCAGTTTGGAATGATGGTGCCATCATTGACCAAGTCACTGCTGCACAGGGTGGAGCTCTGATCTCCAGCTCTGCACTGCAGGGAAAGCACTGCAGGTAAAGGAGCTGCAGGTAAGACAGGTGCAGGTAAAGCAGGTGCAGGTANACACACACACACACATACACACAAATAAATCTCAAAAAAATTCCAACAAATAAGGAAAAGTCATGCAGAAAGGTCAACAGAAATCATTCCTGATCACCAGTCTCGAGACCTGATTTAGGATAGATCAGCTCAGAATTCATCAGCAATCAAAGATGAATTTTATGTCTATGTCCTTCCCTTTGATCTTGCACTAAGGAAAGAATTTCTCCTCTGATTTCTATCTTTACTTACATTTATTCCCTACAGAAACAGCTCTTTTTCTAGAATTCTGGCTCACTGCATCCAAAGCCAACAGCAGCAGCCATCAGAGCCACAACCTACGTAGGAGCTGCTTCCTTTTAATCCTGCTAGGCCCAGGGAAAAGAGGGAATAAAGCCCAGGAGTGCTGTGCTGGTTTTGACTGTAATAAAGTTAATTTCTTCAGAGCAGCCTTTATGGGGCTGTGTCTTGGATTTGTGCTGGGGAGTGTTGACAACTCAGGGATGGTTTTGCTATCCCTGAGCAGTGCTCACACAGAGCCAAGGCTGGGGGTGCCCAGGGGGGCTGGGGGTGCCCAGGGGGGGCTGGGGGTGACACAGCCAGCACAGCTGGCCCCCAGTGACATCTCAGACCTTGTGGCCTCACGGTCAGCACATAAAGCTGGGGAAGGAGAAGGAGGAGTGGGGCAGTTTGGAATGATGGTGCCATCATTGACCAAGTCACTGCTGCACANTTAATAGTGTGAAGCTGAGCTTAATAAAGATACAGTCTCATGGATGAGTTCCTCCACTGCTATGATCCTGAGAATGATCTCCACTCCCACAGTGACTGTATTACATCGTTCTAAAGCACTTCTGCATTAAGGAACTGTCCAGGTGGGATTTTCAAGTCTTCAACTCTGGTCTAACTCTGCAGTTCCTGAAGGCAAGCAGCAAAAGCCCAGCGCTCCCAAAATCTACAAGATTTTTGCTTATATTTCAATAAATTTTCCTATTCAAAAACCCCAAAACTAACCAAAACTCAAACCACACACACACACACACACACACACACACACATACACACAAATAAATCTCAAAAAAATTCCAACAAATAAGGAAAAGTCATGCAGAAAGGTCAACAGAAATCATTCCTGATCACCAGTCTCGAGACCTGATTTAGGATAGATCAGCTCAGAATTCATCAGCAATCAAAGATGAATTTTATGTCTATGTCCTTCCCTTTGATCTTGCACTAAGGAAAGAATTTCTCCTCTGATTTCTATCTTTACTTACATTTATTCCCTACAGAAACAGCTCTTTTTCTAGAATTCTGGCTCACTGCATCCAAAGCCAACAGCAGCAGCCATCAGAGCCACAACCTACGTAGGAGCTGCTTCCTTTTAATCCTGCTAGGCCCAGGGAAAAGAGGGAATAAAGCCCAGGAGTGCTGTGCTGGTTTTGACTGTAATAAAGTTAATTTCTTCAGAGCAGCCTTTATGGGGCTGTGTCTTGGATTTGTGCTGGGGAGTGTTGACAACTCAGGGATGGTTTTGCTATCCCTGAGCAGTGCTCACACAGAGCCAAGGCTGGGGGTGCCCAGGGGGGCTGGGGGTGCCCAGGGGGGGCTGGGGGTGACACAGCCAGCACAGCTGGCCCCCAGTGACATCTCAGACCTTGTGGCCTCACGGTCAGCACATAAAGCTGGGGAAGGAGAAGGAGGAG
>VWZS01008402.1:888474-1012730 GCA_013397075.1 Rhabdornis inornatus | reverse complement strand
CACTGCAGGTAAAGCACTGCAGGTAGAGCAGGGCAGGTAAATCACTGCAGGTAAAGCACTGCAGGTAAATCACTACAGGCAGAGCAGTAAAGCTGCAGTCTGGGGCTCCCTGTGTGGGTGCAGGGGTGGCAGAGAAGGGCTCAGCCCACGCTGGGGCTGCTCTGAAATGTTGCTGTGTGAACAACCCCTGCTGCTTCTTCCTGATCCTTAGCTTGTCATGGAAAGCTTCTCCTGCTTACACAGATGAAAGTGGGTGATGGGAATAAATACTGAATATATGCTGGAATGTATGAGATGTGTACCTGGTACAAACACAGCTTTTCATTTGTCTGCTAACAGTGAATAATAAGCAGCACTTTTAGAAGATGAGTGCTGGGTTCAGCGGATATATTTTTGTTTTGAAAAGCAGAAATATGTCTGTATATCATTACAGAATACTCCAGGTCTGTGTGAGACTACCTCTTGATCATTAGTTTGTTCTTTATTTCTGTGTTTGAATCTTAAGAGAAAATGTGTTTCTGCTCCACAGCACTACTTACTCAACGTCCTCAAATCCCCAGGGCAAAGAGTTTGGTTAGACACAAGCTGGCAGAGTACAGATCATAATTATACTGAAAGGGAACCTTTTTAAAATTCAAGATTAAAAAAAAAGAAAAAGGTGATTTGAAATACACAGTTTGACTAAGAACTTAGAAATGGATGGTCAGGATCCTACAGGAATATCTTTAAATACTTAAGGGTGCATTATGTAAGCCCTTGAATTATGCATTTATCATTGCTCCCAACCTCAGTATTGTAGCAGAAAATAAGTGTGATAACAAATTGCTCCTATAAATCTTAGCAAACAGTTGATACTTCTGTTGCATGTTTACCTCTGGAGTTTTCTAAAATTCTTTTAAAACTACAGCCTCTATGTTGCAGAATGATAATTGTTTCATCTGTGTTGAGAATACAGGACTGGTTTTATTTGATAAATACATCCAAATCTGGCCCCGTGAAGAATTTTTCTGATCTACCACTGAAACTTAGTCATACCCAAAAATCAAACACCCTTCAATGCACAGCGTCACTACAGACAGAACAGGAACAAGAACATACTGAAAATAGGTGAAAGTAAAAGGAACAAAGATATTAATGCGACACAAAAATAGCTTCAGCCTGTACTTTCTGCTTCCCCAAAAAGTCTCAGAGATTCTGATATGTCTAAACAGCCACCCTAGGAACAGAAACATCTGCCCAGGTGAAGGCAGCATTGTGGCCCAAGCTGTGAGAGGAGCAGCTCTGGGGCAGCTCTGCCTCCTCCTCCTCCTCCTCAGCACCCAAACTCTCACCCCCTGCACTGCAGGTTCCTCAACACACCCACAAGAGTAATAACAAGAACTAGACCATGTCCCAAAGGAATGAAAGAGAAAGGAATAAAATTCTACTGCAAATACTTTCAGCTTTTCTGTGTTTTTTCCCCAATCTTCTCGTTTTTAACAAGGGAGGTTCCCTTCTTGGCTTGTGTGCTTTGTAAATAGCAGCAGCCATTATTTATTCAACATATTTGCCTTTTGTACCGTTGGCTTTAATTTTTAAAACTCACACTGATATTATTTTTCACTAGCGTCGTGTGCAGGGGCATATCTGTTTGTATTTATTCATTAGCATGTTGCTAATTAAATATGTGTTTCATTAAACTCGTTTAAAAAAAAACAAAAAACAAAAACCAAACCAGGAGGAGTTGAGAAGAATGAACACACTGAAGTACAAAACCCCTAGGCTCTGAAAAAGAGATGAGTTGTTAAAAGTAATGTGGGCAGCAGGAGTGTCAAGAGCATCTAATGTTTGCTGCACAGCGCCGGGTTTAAACAAAACGCGTGTGCTAAAGGTAGCAGGTAAAGTTGACATGTATCTGTCTGCTTAGAATATTCATGCCTGGAATCAAAGCACTCCACTTGCTTTTCCTCTAGCTGC
Source organism: Rhabdornis inornatus (assembly GCA_013397075.1). Lineage (NCBI taxonomy): Eukaryota > Metazoa > Chordata > Aves > Passeriformes > Rhabdornithidae > Rhabdornis > Rhabdornis inornatus. Next base: position 1,010,774 of record VWZS01008402.1, on the reverse strand, counting down.
TCCCCTGGCTGGCTTTTTGCCACATGCATTATTTTCTTAGAAGATTCCTTTGCAGAGCTGTGCAGAGATACCTCACGCATAAATGAGCAGAGAGCGATCGCCCGCTTTGCCAGCTGAATGCTGAGGAATTGCTCCTCTCTTCAAAGCCCCAAACCCTGCCCAGCTTTTTAAACGCTCCTGGACGTTCAGTGATGCTCTGTGGCACCTGTGGAGCTGTGTTCTGGTACCTCTGGTGTCCTCCTGCCCGTGCAGCATCCCCTGCATCTCCCGCAGCCTCCAAGGGCACAGGTGTGAGCTCCAGGCACGCACCTGCCGGGGGGTTTGGCCAGCTCCTCACCCTGTGCTGCCTGAAGTTTTCCTGAGCTTTTCTGCCGAGCTGTGCCGTGTGAGGTGACGCCCACTGCTGCCTTCAGCCCCCAGCAGAGCAGCCTGACAGGCGGCAGGGATGCGTTCCAGGAAAAGGGAATTTGCTCCTCTGAATCCCGGCGAGCACCGAGCTCAAGCTCTGCTGCCAGCACTGCCACAACAACCCGGGAGCAGCTCAGGGCAGACACACGGGGAACTCCTAAAGACAAACTGTTCTGAGAGTGTCTGATCACAGCAACGGGATGGTTGGGAACATATCCCAGGTAGGGAACACATTCCAGCTTAGGGAACATAGCCCAGATACAGAACATAGCCCAGATACAGAACATGGTCCAGGTACAGAACATGGTCCAGGTACAGAACATATCCCAAACAGGGAACATAGCCCAGGTACAGAACATAGCCCAGGTCAGGAAACATATCCCAGCTTAGGGAACATATCCCACTTTAGGGAACATATCCCAAACAGGGAACATATCTCAGATACAGAACATAACCCAGGTTAGGGAACATATCCCAGGTAGAGAAAAATATCCCAGGTAGGGAACATATCCCAGTTTAGGGAACACATCCCAGGTACAGAATATATCCCAAACAGGAACATATCCCAGTTTAGGGAACATATCCCATAGGTAGAGAACATATCCCAGGTTAGGGAACATACCCCAGATACAGAACATATCCCAAACAGGAACATATCCCAGATAAAGAACATACCCCAAACAGGAACATATCCCAGGTTAGAGAACATATCCTGGGTTAGGGAACATATCCCAGGTACAGAACATATCCCGAACAGGAACATATCCCAGTTTAGAGAATATATCCCAGTTCAGGAAACATATCCCAGTTTAGGGAACATATCCCAAGATGGTAAGGGACAGCTACAAAAAGGTTCCTTTTCTATCCCTTGGGGATAAAAATCACACACACACACAGAATCACACCAGGCTGGAGCACAGGAATTACAACACAAACTCAGTGTGTCAGAGATCTGCAGGAACATTTCAGCAGTCTGTAGGGCTTGCACATAAAATGGAAGGATATTTCAGGGGAAATCTCTGGTTTATGCAAAACAAAAGGGTGGGCAGATGAGAAATATTTTCTGAAGGAACATTAATATTCATTTGCTGTGACTGCTCGTGGACAGATTTGATGATGGTGGACACAGAGGGAATGACCTGGGTGCCAGATGAAGTGAAATTGTACTAGCTATAAAAATGTGCTTGTTAGAAGGAATAATGACAGCTTCAAGAAAACAGAAATAAAAGGTAAGTTTTAATAAAAGGTGTAGGGCATGAAGTGAATCTGTTACAAAGGATTTCAAAAACGGTTTTAACAGTCTCAGCATATGTGAAGAAGGAACTTGCAAGGATACTGTACATGATAATATGTACCAGAGAGCAGGGAATGATAAACAGAAGAAAGATCAAGAGTGTGCAGAACAGACAGAGTGAGGAATGGCACAGAACAAAAGGTTTGGAGATAAACTGCTATGGAGCAGATGCAGAACACAAAGTGCAAGAATGACACTCAGCTCCACTGCCACAGCTGCACTGGCAGATGGAAAAATACAAATAAGATATAAAACAATGCTCCAAGATCCATAAGGTGTCTGTTCCATGGTTACAACGGTCCTAAATGCACTGGTTCACTTTTCAAAAAGAATCAGTATTTAATCTGTAAGTATTTAAATACAATATGTTCTGTGAACACACAAGTGCTTCTCACACATGAATTTACTCTGTTCAGCCATTCACTTCTGACTTGCCCTCAAGGATTTGGACAGCAGGAGGATCCAAAAGAAAAACTGTGTGATAAAAGTTACAGATGATCACACAAACAAGGGATGGGCTGGTCTTTATCTGTGGCAAACTGATCTCTGCATACAGCAGTTGGCTGAGACAAAAAAACCAACAAAACTGAATTCAAATTTAGGCACATTTAACAACATATGGAGTGTTTTCATTCAACTGGAAGATTAAATTTTTATTATTTTTTCATCAAACTTTAACTATCATCTGGAGGAACTTTTCATTATTTCCTTAGGATATTTAATTCTTTTACAGTAAAATATTAATGTTCAATCATGTATATTTTCCTTCTGTTCCTCATTCTCTCCAGTTTGTGTCCATTTATATGGTAAAACAACAAAATTAAATGATTTCTTCCTTAGTGTTCAAAGACCATTTCTATGATGAAATAAAATTTATTTACCACTGCATCTTTATTACACATGAATAGACTGGAACAGAAACCTTTTCCGAAGTCCTTATAATTTACTGCAAGCAGAAAAAAAAAAAAGGGCAGTTTGATAATGGAGAACTGTTTAAGTGACACTATTTGGGCTATTGATCAGGGAAAAGGTAAAAGACTTGCTGTAAAATCCTGAAGTCAATTGAGTGTCTTTACTGATTCCTCTGGACCTGATTTTCTAGGCAGGATTTCTGGCAGAACTTAATGAAAACAGAGAAGTTACTCAGTAGACAAGGAAGAAAGATCGTTCCAGATATGAACTAATTATCTCAGAGACAGCCAAGATAAGGAAATAAAGGTCATATTAGGAAGAGGGATGAATAGAGCAAGTGAAACAGCACAACAAAAGGTTGTAAGAACGAGAAGACAATTTCCAGTGAGGAATCTGTGGAAGGAGCAGGAACAAAAGGACTGAACTGGAAGTGAGACAACATCTGCACATCTGCAGGGGCAGCAAAGGAGACTGAGATGGGATAATTAATCCAGAGATTCCAGGGTAAGATAAGAATGGAGCAGAGCAGAGGAAAACAAGCCACTGTAAATGTCAATGCTAACATATTTACAAGGCAGACAGTGAGGAGTGACTGGATCAACACCGTGCAGATAAAGGTGGAGGAAGTGGGTGATAGGATCAGCAGTCAGATAGTGACAAAATAGCAGCCAGGATTTCAAAGTGATAGTCCAAGAAACTGCATGACAGGCCAGGAGAAGAGATGGTTATTTAGGATTTTCCTGAGTATGAGTATTGACTGTGTCAGTCATGCATGTCAGAGGAGCTGGGACAGGAGCAGAGGCTGAGTGATTTCACTGCAAACACCAGGAAATATTTGTCTCTCATTACCACCCCAGCACAAGTCCCCCCACAACCCAACTGTGAGGGTTTGCCAATTAAGAGCTGAACTAAAGTCTGCTAAAGAAACTGAAGAAATGGTTTCTTAGGGTATTTTTGGGTTCTATTTGGCTGTGCTAGACACAGCCTGGAGACTGAGTGGGGAATTAATTAATTCATACATGAAGTATCTGCTCATAGTGATGGGACCTGCCCAGCAGTCAATCCAAATTAATATTCTGGACTTCTTATAGAACTGTGGATGGACACTTTGGGGAACTCTCTCAACTACTGATACAAACAGCTAAAATCAAACCTTCCAGCACTATCTACAATGAATATTTGGATATAAAATCAATACCTGAAGTTTTGAGCCACCTAAACCACGGAGATGCTGGCACTCACTCACCCTGGAACCACCACACTTCACCCATCTGACTAAATTAACCTGCTCCTAACGTGAATGTTAAAACAATAAAATTATTTGAACACTACCTCTGCTGAATATCACATATTTTATAACTCCATTACAGTTTTGAGCTAAAATCTCTCTCTCTCCTTAGTGCTATAGATATTAGACAAACAAAAAAACAAACAAAAAACCCAACACTATTATTTGTTTTCAATCTCTGCTAGTGAAGATAATTTTATTCCACTTATTATAATGAAGTTAAGTGCTTCAAAAGGTCCTTCATGTGGCAGCATGGTCTGTGTCCTAAGCTGAAGTGTCCATATCAGCCACTTCAAAAAGCATTCTCCTTGCTTTGGATCACCATTGAAAAACACCCTGGGCTAAAGACCCTTTCTCATTTCCTGAAAAACTGTTCAGCACCCATCTAAACTCACAAAAACATATCTAATGTTTGAGTACAAAGGAAAATGACAACTGCACTAACATGATTTCAGTGCATCTAGCGTTCATAAAGAAATGACAATTTCAAGCTGTCACGCTGCTGAAGAATTCTAAAATTGCTGTTGATGCACCATGTAACCAGAGAACAGGTGCTAGAAATGATTGGAGCAGTTCATATTAAATAGAGACCTTTGGAAAAGAAAGGCACATTCTGCCAGGGAAATTTGGAGAGGTTCAGCTGATAACGTGTATTTATGAATACTGGCAAGCAATGGCAAAAGAACAGGAGGTAGAAAGAAAAAAAAAAAATTCTTGGATGAACACAGTGATATCACAGCAGAAAAGCAGACTCTTTCTCCACTGAGACATTATTGCCATACACTGTGCAGGACAGTCAAACCTTTAATAATAACAATGACACAGCACGAAAAAGGCTTCCCTCTTGAAAAGAAAAATCAGCGGCTGCAGTTAATGAAAATCCTATTTTCCTAACATTATCAGTATCTGAAGGACAATCTAGGTGCTTTGGGACACCCCACAGCCATTATCTCACAGAAGGTTAAATGGAGTTACCAACTCTTCAGCAACTTCTCTTTTTACTAAACTCAACAGCTGGAGGGATCCAGGTACAGATCCAAAACAAAGATAGCCCAAGGTGTGCAGAAAGCTGCTTCAGCCAGTGTGTAAAGCAGTGGGGAGCGTTTGGCAGGTTTTAATCTGGAACTAAGACAGTCCCTTCCAAAGAAGCCAGACAGTTCAATGCCCCTTTTGTACCTCTCAAAGCTTCTGCTGATTGTTTGACCAGGCTGCCTTTGCCAGAGCTACTGCAATGCTGGGGCTGGGGAAGTGAGGGGGTCATGGGGGAGGAAGAGAGAAAAGGAAATCAAAACCAAGCAAGCTCATTCAGCTGTTGGAAGTGGAACTTCAAAGGCTGCTACAAAACTCTTCTCCATGCTGTTACCTCCTCCTACAAAACACCTCTGAGATGCTCAGTGACCTGGAGTGTTCATCCTGCACCTGCTGAGCTCCCTGAACATTGTCCAGAGCTCTCAAACACAGCACAAGTGATTTGGGGACCACATTTGTGCCACTTTGATCCATGGGTCTGCATTAGTCAAGCAGGACAGAAAAGCAAGGAAAAACCAAAGAGAATTTCCCTTGTTCTTCCCCCTCCTCCTGCTTCAGCCTCAAAGCCCCTCAGAGCCTCGGGCTGCAGGAGCAGGTGCCACAGGTGGCACCCAGTCTCTGATTTTTGTGGACACAGGGATCTGAAAAAGGCAAAACCAAACTCAGCAGACATCCATCATACACAGCCAGAGCCAGACAATGCTCTACAGATCATGGATGATTAAATTCCACCTTGGCCCCTGGTCACCTGCAGTATTTTATTCCTGTAGTTATCCTAGGCTGGACATAGATGCAAAAAACCTCTCCTTTCTGAAACCCTGACAATGTTTGCCTTCATGACCATTTGTTTTTGCATAAACAAGCAATTTTCTAATATAAAATTGCTCCCCTTTGTTTTGGTGAACTTCATTCTGTACTGTGGGACGGCAGCAGGAAGGGAATGATCAGATACTGTGGCAATGGAAATGCTGATAAGATCTTATCAACTTGGTATTTCAGTCATAGCCTTTAAATAAACCTAGATTTGCATAACTTCTATTCTTCTATCCTTTTGTACATGCAAATAAAACATCAGCACTGGGGAAACAGAAGCAGGTTGACAAATAAACATTTGGGAAAGCCAGGTACTGCCAGCTTCTCCTCTGTGCCTGAATATTCCCTTTTCTAACAGCCACAGTGGGCAGCATTTTTCCAAGCCTAAGACACACAGGTTTGAATTCAGGAACAGCTGAGGAGAATCTAGAGAGATCTAGCTCACAAATGTGTTTTCAGAGCTTAACCCATATAAAGTTCCTGCAAACTCAAAGTTTCTGCATTTGAAGCCATCCTAAACAGGAACAAATCCATCCCTTGCTATCTTTGAAATTCGGTTCTAGGTCAGGAGAAAAGATGTGGTTGAGGCTTTAGGAGGGTAAAGAATAAAATCTCCAACATCAAACACGAAGTGCCTGACAAGAACTTTACCAGTGACTTGTTGCTGATGTGACAGACACGGGTGATGAAAGCCTTGCACCCAACAGCCAAATTCTGCCTTTGTTCTGCAGAAAAGGCTTTGCTAATTCCTGGGCTGTCAGGTGTAGTGAGAGACACATTTCTCCTGGCACCCAAAGATCTGCCCTGCACATCACAAACTACTGCAACCCAGCAAAGGCAGGAAAACAGGGTTCTGGAAAAATCTCCAAACACATCAGTGGGATAAAGACAAAGCAGATCCTGAAGAGGCAAGCAGAGCACAGGGGGCACAGTGACCTTAACAGAATCCCACACAGCCCCCATGGACAGAGCCCCTGCTAATTACATGGGTATTTTACTAATGTGCCAAGAGAGATGAGTGCAGAGAACCCAATCACCCTGCTGGGCCTGCTTCTCAAATCTTTCAAAGGTCAAAATGAAACTGGAAGTAATCTAAAATGTCCTGCTCCTGCCCCTCTGTCCCCAGTGACATTTTGGATCCACGTGCTGGACTAAGCAGCTTGACACAGAATGTACTTGGCCGTGTCTCCACAGAAGGGAGTACATGGAAAAGCATTTAACATTGACCTGTTTGTGCTGCATTTCCATCAGCTGGAAATCACAGGCTGGCCAGGAAGGGATGTTAATCAATGGTACAAAATTTAAACGTGAATTAGCAACACCAATAACGTCAGTGCTCTCCCACAAACAGCTCTGTTCTCCCAAAAGAGGTGAAATGTTCTCAGATTGTCCCAGTGCAGGAGATTGGGAACGGACAACAGAGGACAGGGACACCTGAGGAAGTGCAGGGGGTGTGGAAGAGGTGCAGAGAGCACAGGACAGGTTCTGTCCCCAGGCTGAGTCAGAGATGCACTCAGGGGACACGGTGAACCCTTCCACACAACTTGGAGATTTTTAAGCTATATCCTGACTCGAGTAGCAAAGGCTTGCTTGCTTAAGTAGGACTTTTTCTTTTCAAGTAAGGCTTTAAACTTTCTTTGCCACAAGCTTCCCCTCACTCTCTTTCCACTTTATATGTGGTGCAGCACGCAGGTTTCGTTTCCTGCTGAATTCACACTTTTTGTTTGCTTATATATTTCAAGATCTCAATCAATCATGTTGTCAAAACAGTCTTTTTGTATCATCTACCTACCAGCACTTGTCATTAGAGATGTTTAAAGCTCCAGTGCTGTAAAGAGTCTGATTTACGCTCTGACATCTCCCACACTGAGCTTATTATAGTCATGTATAAACTGCCCTTTCACAAGCTTTAATTAGGAAATAACAAATGGTTCGGGAGCATGCTGTTAGGCAGCTTATTCTTTCTAAATTCAGTATTTCCACTGTACTCTACTGATCACAATGTCGTGCTATGCAACAATCATGTTGATTTCTAAATTTTTACTTTAACATTTAAATCTCTTTGTGACCTTTTCTCTTCTCCTCCATCTCCTCCTCCTCAAACACATTTTACAGTTCCTTGAATTGTTCTAGATGCAATATTTCTGAGCTGAAACAGGAACAAACTAAAAATAAGCGCTGCACCATCAGAAAACATTTATTTTATTAAAGGCCCACTGGAGAGGTGGCTTTCTTGGTAACACACCATACTCTCTGCATTCTAATACACCACCACAGCCTCACCATTTCACTAGGACTTTAATAAAAACTGAGATGAATTATATTGTTCAGTGGCTTGGAGTCACAAATTCCACAAAGGGTTATATAGTTCAATTAACTAGTCACCACATTGCCAGAGCTTATTTTACACAGTAAAATTAACACTGGGGAAATGCATCTGCAGCACTTGCTGCAGACCATGGTGCTCTATCAAACACAGTCTGGAGAGAAAATCACAGACCCCGAGGTAAAAGGAGGAGGAAGTTCTAGAGGTTGAACATGAAAGCAATATTTCAGATGTGTATCTTGCTTGCAAAACTTTGTTTTTCCATGTCTATAAGTGGACTAGTTCATTTAGAGAAGATGCTGGTTTGAACCTCACTGACACAGCCAGTCCTGCAGTAGCTGTTTATTTCCCAAAAGAATGTGTTTTAGTATTTATGAGGCAAAGTCCCAGCCAAATCCACCTGCAATCAGTCACTGCTGCTTTGCAGCAAGGACTTCTGAACAGATTCATCACTGCAAGTGCCTAAAGATTATTCTATTCCAAATCCTGCCTTCACCAATGGCAGCAACAAAAAGTCCAAAAGGGCTCAGGATGTTTCTGTGACTTGCTTGGCTGGCATCTTCCACCTGAGGGACGTGGTGCCCTTCTTCTCCAGCACCAGCTCAGACTATTTCAGGCCACTGTTCCAGTTTTTTGGTACCAGATTTGGCCCAAATGCCTTTTCCCTATTATTTCACAGCCTCTATTCACTGTCTCCTGTGTGAGAAGCTCCTGCACAGCCTGGAGTCCAAGTGCAGGGGGTGCCTGGGCTCTCCAAGGGCGCTTCTGCCATGGACAGTTTGGGAAGGGGTGCTGGAGAAAGCATCAGGAACTGTGATATTTTGAAATTAGAACCAGCAGAGACCTGAGAATCAGCACACACAGACTCATGGAGACCTCAGCAGCAAGAAGCACAGAGGGCAAGGAGGAATATTTGGGTTTCCATGGTGTGTTTTGTGGAGAGATTCACAAAGCACTGGTTCCTCATCCCTGGAAGGGCTCCAGGCTCCACTGGAAGGTGTCCCTGCCCAGCAGGGCTGGGATGAGATCAACCCCTCCAGGCTGAATTATCCTACAGCAAAACAAGGTCTCTTTCAGGTCCTTCCAACCCAAACAATTCCATGGTTTGCTTTCCTTGCTCTGACAAACACACAAGCAGCACCTTGCTTTGTCAATGCCTGGCAATGTGGAATATTCTCCTGCTTGGGAACTTCTCAGTTTTCCTCCAGGAAAACAAGTCTTGGGGGCTGCTCAGAAAGCCTGGCTCTGTACAGGCATTTTGAGAGGCTTTTTCTGTGATTTTCAGAGAATAAAAATACATACATACAGAAATACTACTCCAATACTTCATTAAACCCAGCACACAGCACTTGATAATGCACAAATATGGATTTATTTGACACATGAAGATAGATGCATCATTATACAAGGGGTGCACTGGAGTGCACTGGTGATCAAACTAAGCCCAACCTGTTGAAAATTGTATTTCCACTTTATTAACTCCAATCATTCATCAACTTGCAGAGAAATTCTTGCTCAAACAACATCTTTCTCAAAGGGTGCTTTGGGGAACAGAATACATAGCTTGTTTTAAAAACTGATATATTTTGTTTTAATAAAATGCTTGGCTTTGAGTACACAGACTGATACACTCTGTCAAAATGTGTTAGATCCCCAGATAACTGCATAACACCAGAGTATTATCTGACACGTTTTTGAAGTCTATTTTTACTTAGTTTTGTCTATTATTTTATTTATGTTTGGCGGTAGGCTTTATTTTTATTTATTCGCATTTGTTACTTTCAAAGTTTAGTCCTGGCATTTCATCTGCACGTTCTGTGTACTTTTGGTGTGCTCAGAGGGAGACTGCTGGGACTGGGATGAGCAAAACTTGTCCTAGCTGATGCATCCCAAAGGACATGGATCTAAAATGGAATTAGGCTGAGACAGGGCCATATTCTGCTGTGTGCTCAAGGACTTCCAAAGCAGGGGAATGAAAAAAATTACATTGCAGATATAAAAAAACTAATTTCCAATTCTTCTAGATCTGACTCAAACTCTCATTTACTTGTAGCTATAAATCCTGGCCCTGCCCACATCATTTTGTGATGCAATGTGTTATTATCCTACATAAAATAAATGTGAGGGAATACCTCAGGGGTGAATTAGCCTGTACCAAAACAAGAAAGTGAAACTCTATCTAAATTATTTGTGTCCAAAGTTCCAAGGACTAAAAAGGACAGAATTTTAAAATTCCAGTAAAAAACTGATTAGTTAGCATTCTTTATAATCTCTCTGCTCTTATGAGCATTTTGCCAGATTGAGTTTCCCAAGGCAAAAATAGAGTTCTAGTTTATAAATAATTTCCTGAATCCACAGGAACACCTCTACAGAACTTACAGGCAATAAACAATCTCACAGACATCTGAAATATCCTTCCTTTTTTACCACAGGAGTTTGTTTCCTCCACTCTGTTTTTGCAGACAGACTCTGAATATTATCATCTCCTGAGCATTTGCTCACCCCTCCTTTCAGCACTTACTCTTTTAGCAGGGAGATTTATATACCAGCAGCAAAATACCTTTCAAAGTCCAGCAGGTAAAATTCGGTATCATTTGGAAGAATCCATCTGGATCAATTTACAGCCACAAATGGCCAAATCCTGAATGTTCAGACTATTACATGAAATCCAAGGCAAATATAAAAAACTCAGAGGGGACTCAAGAGTGCTCAGATACACCTTAGTGAGAGACACAATTTAAACCAAATATATTACTTGTAAACTTTTCTATCATTCTCTGTAAGGTTATTCCAGTAATTTGCATTGAGAAATCCCTGTTCTTCATGTGTAAATGAGCAGAAGAATTGAAGAAAAGTTTCCCTTCTATTCCATTCTCATGCCCATTTGCTTCTTCTCATCCAGAATCCATCCTCAGCTCCTCAAAACCCCTTTGTCCCAGGTGAACAATGCTGGTATTTCTGCTGTGTATTACAGGAATAGCACATCTGCCCTGTGAATGGCTGCAGAGCTCAACAGCCCGAAATTAAGTTTCTGTGTGTTGTGAGAGTGCCTGGATTGCACAGCAGCTGCACCTCTGCTCCTCCCCAAGGCACAGCAGAGGCTCTGGGTACACGATGTACCACGGATGGAAAAGAATTCAGGTATTTGTACTAATATTCACTCTAGGAGATGCAGAGTTTAGTGTGAAATGCATCTGAAAAAGCAGCTTTTCAAAGAGAAGAACTGTCTGCCTTTCAGTGCACGTAAGGTAGAGAACAGATGCACAAACCCATTTCCTCTGTGGGTGCTTTTCGTGCTATCAAAAATTCCTTCCAGGAATTCAATTTTCTGAAAGGCAGTAAAAGCACAGAGAGGCCTAGAACCTGGGATAGCATGAGAGCACCAAAATATGGTGAAGCCTCCGAAAACACTGCAAATTTAATGGGTTCCAGCAAAGGGGGGGAAGGAAGCAGGGATATTATTTTGCCGTGCCCTTTGTTTCCTTCCCTGGTTTTCCCGTTCTGCTCTGCAGTCTCGAGCAGGAGTGTGGATAGTCCTAATTAGAGCTGGAATCCTTCATAGGGAGGAAGAGCTGAGCCAAAATCTGAAAGGCTAAATAGCCCCAAAAAGCCAAAGCTGGAGATGTGTGCTCTGGCTCTGCTCAGGGATGGATGGCAGCTCATCCTGGAGCAGCCACGGAGCAGCGACAAGAAACTCCAGTTAACAAGACCTGCTGGGAGGAATTTACTGCAAACTAAAGGGTAGATGGGTCTTCCTGGTTCCAATATGTTCTGTGTTGACTTTATGAGCTTTTAAAAAAAAATAAAATAAAATAAAATAAAAAATAAAGCACAGGCATCTTGGTGGGCAGTGTAAGGAAATCATGAAGAAGTTAAATAGCAGCAGAAGGGCTGATGCCTGCAAGGAGAGCAGAGCCAAAATCCCACATGGCTGACAAACAAGCAGTGGGAACCAGAGGAAGGCACTGCAATGTCAGGATGCTGAGAACAGGATGGATTACAGAGCCCATCATTTTTGATAAACAGCCCCCTTGAAATAAAGCTCTAATTCCTCACTGGATAAAGCTGAACAAACAGGTCAAACATGTCCAGGTAAAGATCTGTTCTGCAGCATTAAAGAGAGGGCTGGGACTCTGCTGCTGCTCTCTGTCTTTTTGGGTTTGGATCCTGCTCTCTTTTGGGTTTGGATCCTGCTCTCTTTTTGGGTTTGGATCCTGCTTTCTTTTTGGGTTCGGATCCTGCTCTCTTTTGGGTTTGGATCCTGCTCTCTTTTTGGGTTTGGATCCTGCTCTCTTTTTGGGTTTGGATCCTGCTCTCTTTTTGGGTTTGGATCCTGCTCTCTTTTTGGGTTTGGATCCTGCTCTCTTTTGGGTTTGGATCCTGCTCTCTTTTGGGTTTGGATCCTCTTTGGCTCCTGCTGTGCTTGTGGGGATTGAAACAGGACAAAAACTGGCAGGGCCATGGAGCTGCCCCTCAGTAATGTGTGAGTGCCTCCTTCCAAAGTGCATTATTGACAGGAGTCAGTAAAATTCCTGATGGGAATTTACACCCTGAACAAGGAGCACGGTCCTGAGATCACTAATTAGCCAAATACACTCACTCATTAAATAACCCAAACCCAGAGAAGAGCTGACCACTGTTGTGAGTTAGGACTTGCAATCTATTTATCCTGCCAAAAATGACACATTCCTAAAGCTCTTCCACCCAACTGAACTCTGCTGGTTTTCAAGAGGTTTCTGTGATACTCCAGCTGCAGCAGGTAAGATTTATAAAAGCACACAATATTTTATGTCATACCTTTCATCCTGAGATAATAAAATATCTTAAATTAAATTAAAGTTTGGTAGTTTGGACCGAAATAATTTATTCACAGCTCTGTAGTTCAGCCCTACTCTATGGTGGGGTGAACTAACCATTATTTCAAAGACCACAGCACACCAGGTTTGCAAAAAAAAAAAAAAAAGAAAAATCCTGAAGTGACTGTTAGCCTAAATAAAGATTAATATCAACAGCAAATCACTTGGGTATTTCTTTCAGGATTGACTAAGGAAGTCTGAAATAATTTCTCACAGGCTGCTAAATGCCAGTTAGCAGGGGGCCTTTTCCTTATTTGTTTGTCTTCTACATGAAGAAAGACTTTTGCCTACCTGAGCTGGACCCAGAACTGTCAGCTGCTCCCCAGTTCCTGCATAAACCACTGAGGTGTCCAGACCCTGAGCAGTATTTGAAATTAATATTTGAAACCATCTGGTCAAGAAAAATATACAGAAGCTCGAAACAAAAGACAACTGGCAGGAGACAGAGGCGTAATTATTTTAATTTCAGCATGCACACAGAGGCAATGCTAAGGCAGGACCGGGGGAACCAGGAATTTCATTTCTCTGCTCCAAACTTTCTGCCACTCTGGAAGAATAACTGCGAGTGCTGCTGTCTGAAAACGCTCTCAGCAAAAGCCTTAACGTTCCAAATGGGCCCGCAAATCTCATTCCTGCATGGTTTGAAAGTTGTTTAGCTCTGAATCAGCAGTCTAAAAGTGTGTTTAAACACTGCAGGTAACCATTTCCCATGGAACAAATAGGGAGGAAATCAGGTTATGGCGAGGGCACCCAGCAGGACTCTCCCACTGTCTGCTCTGTGTCAATGAAAACTGATTCCTTTAAGAAAGACACTCGGGGAGAAGGGAACAGATTGTGGGAAACATGTTCTGCATGCAAGAAAGAGCCAGGAGATGGAATGCTGGATACTATGAGATAATTATGCACAGGGAAGAAAAGAGGAATCAGACAGGGTAGCAGCAGAATAACAATATTTCAGGAGATGGGAGCTGCACCAGCCAGGCTGACTTGCAGCAGCACAAGGCAGATAATAGATGAGCATCCTCTCCCACTCTGTGCTCACTTACTAATTCATGGAAAATAACTGCCACACTGCAAGTTTCTGATGGTTTATCATTGTTCAGGCCACTAAAACTACTGGTTTTGCCAACCACTGAGTTATGAACTAAACAAGAAACATACCACAGAGAACTGTAAATGTTTATGCATTAAATTAAAAAAAAATACTTCCAGACGTACTAAAAAAAAAATGGATGATGACAGCTGGAAAATTGAGCAAAGGTTGCTGTAATAAGCACAAAAAAAACCTACCTAGGAAAATGCTAAGTAGGCACAAATCTGGGCTGTGGGCAGCCCAAAACCTCTCTGTTTGTGACTCTGTTTGTGACCTTCACTCCAGAGGGGCTGGAAGGGACAAAATCTCCCTGGGTACAACCTCATAGCACAGCACCTCACACCCCCCAAAAATCTGAGAGCACTCAGAGCAGAATGGGATGGAAATGGGGCTCCCTGACACAATATCAAGAGATTGGGTTTGCACTGGTTCTACCAAGGGTCTAGCAGAACAGGAAACATTTAATCTATCAAAAGAGTTGATTACTTTAGTGATTAATGGAAGATAATGATACTTTAAAAGTAGGAATTTCTGTTATTTTGTGGTTTTGTACTATGGAGTCACTAAAGGGGCTACAAAAGTGATGCACAGCCAAGAGAAATGACCCATCAGAAAATAAATCTGATTCTTCTCTATTTTCAAATCCACTTGATTATTGGGAATTTGAAATTTCAACTCTTCTTTTTTAGAAGAGAGGATGTAATTAGAGAAGAGAGGCTGAAAATATCTTTTGGGAAAATGGCTTAGGGAAACAAAGGTACTGGAAAACAAAAAAAGCATATAGATATAACATATATATATATATAAATAATTTTATAAATTATATATATATATACACCTGAGCCAAGTGAGGACTGAGTATCCCTTTTCCTTTCCTGCATATGCACAAGAAAAAAGAAGAAAAACCTTTCAACTGAGTCATTCTTGAAACAAATGTAAGGCTTCCATGAGCAATAAAAGTCTAATCAAGAAGTTCTTGAACCTTAAAACAGATGACCTCTTCCTGTTTTAAATAATCAATAAGCCCATGGCAAGGTCTGGGCTTTTGTTTATCTTCTTCTAAATCTGCTGCTTCCATTCTAAAACCTTTATAAACAGAGCAACAGCACAAAGCCAAAGTGGTTCCAGCACTATCTACAACATGTAGCCTATCAAGAAAATAAACCCTAAATTTAGAATATGACAGAGCAACAGCCTTGATTTTGCTTGGTTTAAGCTTTTGCTTCAGGAAAAAGGAAAAGGAACATGGCACAAATCATCACTAGACAAGAATCTGAGATTCTTCCCCCCAGTTCACAAATTCAGATTATCTAAAGAGCATGAAGGTAAAATAAAATCAAATGAGAACTCTGTGGATGGCCAGCAGGGAATGGCAGCTGCCCAAATCCATCTGATCCCAAAACCAGAGAAATTGGGTGCTGTGACTGGGGAATGTGAGAGGGAAGGGGTGACTACAGCAGGAGCAGGAGCCTTCAAGGAATACAAATCCAGGGCACAAATCACAGATTTCAGAGCTGGAAAGGTCTCAGGACTAATGAAGTGAGAGCAAACAGGAACTCTCTGCATTGCTGCAAAAGCAGTCAACAAAATTAGGGAGCAAATGAAACACTCTGGAATGGCTGGTAATTACCAGGGCTTACAAATGAGAAGTGTGATACTCAATCACAGAAAGCAGCAGCAGAAGAAGCCCAGATATTGTAATTGCAGGAAAAGATAATCATGTGTATAATAAAGTAACAAAGAAAATTGTGGTAACCAGGAGATCAGAAAGGATTCTGCAAGGGATAATACAAAAGAGGGAGTAATACAGAATAATTTCAGAGACCAAAGTGAGGAAGCTGGGGAGAAAGAATGGTGAGGGAGTAGGAGGGATTTTATAACATGCTGGATAGAGTTGGTTTTTTTCTGTTTTAAAGACCAAGCTAATTAGACACTGAATAGTCATCTGGAACAAAGGTTAAGCATCAGCTGTTAAGACAGGAGAGAGCACTCAAGGTGAACCTATCACACATTTCAAAGCTGCAGTAAAAAAATAAAAAGAAGATGATGGAAGACTGGCTTAAAATTTTAGGGGCAGAAATCGCACATGAAGTGACAATTTCTCCTGTGGTTTTGTTATTGTTGGGAACAAGTGGCATGCGTACAAATCCTGAGGTGTGTTTTTGATGCACTTCTAGAAGGAATGTATCATGGTGCAGTAACTTACAGTTCATGGAAATATTCTAATTATTGAATATATGTGAAAATAACTTTGACACAAGTCAGACGACTTTTATCTTGTAAAATGCACTTGGTTTGCTTTTCTGCTTGTCACGACATGAAATCCTGGAAATGTGATTGCAACCAAATATTCCTGTTAATGCAGAGCAGGACCTGCACACCCCAGCTCCAAAGCAGAAGGGGAAATGGATCCTACATGAAAGATAATTACTCTGGGTAGCACCTCATCCCATGCATCATAATCCCCTGGTCTGGTATTCATTATTCTTCCAAAACTGAAAAATTTGGCTCTCTGTGTAATTTTATGGTAAGTCTGGGTGTGTAGAAGAATCTCAGTGGGAGCTCAGTCCTGTGCAAACACCAGGGACAAAGCCCAGCTCAAACATTTCTCTGCTTTGTGTGATCACCCCAGAGCTCACCCCAGCCCCTGCTCAGGCTTTGGGCAGGGTCATTTTGGAAAAGGTGTTTTTGTCAACCTCTACAACCACACTGCTCTGTCTTGGGCTCGTTCCTGATACCCACAGCAGGGCTGCCTCACTGCTTCTTTTCATCTCTTTTGCTCAAATACAACAGCATCCAATGAAATTATACTGTATGTATTTATTAGAAACATCTGCACTTCTAAAACCCTATAAAGACTTTCAAAGTATCCTATAAAAATAAGTAAAAGCATCATCAAGTTCATGGGGATTTTCTGTAGGTTTTACATTTTTTTCAGTATTTTTTCTAAGGAATCATTTTACTAAGTGTAAAAGAAATCTATGTATAAATAATTCATTTTATCTGAACACATATTGGTCATTGAAATGCAACTTATCTTTATTTTGAGAGCCTAAATGGACTTCAGATGTTCTTTCTTTGATATGTTGTAAGGTGATACATTCCTGCTACAAGAATTATGGACTCTGCATTTCTCACTACTTGTATATATTTTTGTATCTTTTTTCCCTAGGAATACTTAATGAGATTTTTTTTTGTTTATTTTCTTGTTGTGTTTAGGGTTTTTTTTTTTAAATGGGAGTTGTATTTTACAGTAGCATAGGAAAATCCAGGCTAGATGCAAACTGGAGCAGTGGCTGATCCAAACCCTGTTCCGAGGAGGGTGAGCCATGGGATCAGCCCAGATCACCCAGCACTTCACCCACTCATGCCATGAAAACCACTCAGGATGGAGACAATCCGACCTCTCTGCACAGCCTCTTTCTGTTTGACTCTTCCAGGAGTGGGAAAAAAAAGAAAAAGGAAAGTAACAAATGTCAAAAAAGACTTTGCTTCCACCCAGCAAGAGCCTCTCTGCCCACTGTCTCTCATCCTCCCACTGCAGCACTGACAGGATGCTCGTGGTGCCCCTGTGCCTTCTCCTGCCTAAACAAGCCCACAGCACTGCTGAGCCCACCTGGAGCTTTTCAGAAACATATTTTTAAAATAATAAAAAAAAAAATTAAAAATTTTAAAAACACATTTTATTTGTCCTGGGTGCCTGCAGGGATGGGGACCAAGCTGGGACAGCAACCTGGCTGTGTCTCCCAGGCAGAGGTGGCTGCTCCCTCTCCTCACCCTGGCTGTGCTCTGTCCCTGTCCCCTGGCTGTGTTCTGTCCCTGTCCCCTGGCTGTGCTCTGTCCCTGTCCCCAGGCTGTGCTGCTTGCTGCCAGCTGCTTTTTGGCAGAGCTGCTTTTTGGCAGAGCTGCTCCCAGCCCACATCACTGCCAGGGGTTCATCCTTCCCTCTGCATCACTCCTTGGTGGCCTCTCAGGACTCCTCCTGCCCTTTCTCCCAGCCTGGCCTCTGAAGAAAAGCACAATTCCTGTCACTGAAAACCCGAGGAGAGCTTGGTCTCATTAGCTGCAGGACATTAAACTGCCTGTTTGATAGGACAAATAAAATTTGTCTGTCTTAAATGGGTGATTCCACACGTGGAATTTAATTGGGATGACTGATACCTCATTTCACCTGCACACACATAAAAAAATACGAGGATTGAGGCTGTCAAGTACAAATCTATTCCCCTAAAGTGAAGATCCCGAGTCCAGCAGCTCACTCCTCTGCTGAAAGCATTCCAATTTAATCCAGAGTATTGCACATCCACAGCACTGAGGAAACACTGGGGGGAAATCAGTCCCATAATATCTGCCAGTGTGCAAAAACTTTCTAAATAGGGTAAAAGCAAGTGAAAATATAAAGCTAAGAAGACAAAAGTCGATTATTTCCCTGTATAAGCATTAGTAAACACGTTGTGACTGTAAAGCACAAAGCAAACATATTTGAGGTGTGATACTCCAAGTGCAGTGTTTCTGGAACAACAAATTTGGTGAAACCTGGAAAATGACTCGATACATAAAATATCAAGCTGCAGTGTCAGTTAAGTGACAGGTAAATTAAAGCACAACAGAACAAGGACACTGATTTGGTTCAAAATTCTATGTCTGCAGCAAGAATTACATAAATAAATTGGCAGGCAGGCACAGACATTTCATATAGATGACAACAAAACCAGCAGAGAGTTATGAAATCGTGAGTTGTTATTACAATTCTTGGAGACATTTTCTGACCTTCTTCAAACTATTTATACTGGGGAAAGCTCAGACACAACCAGCAGAACACTGGGCACGCACAGCTGAACTGGTTTGGTTGGTTGTGGAATTTTTGGGGGCTGTGGAATGTTTGGGGGCTGAGGACAAGGAGCTGAATTTCCAGCCCTGTATCCCAGTTTGTGGCTCCATGGGCTGTGCCAGGATAGCTCAGCTCTCTGACCTGCTGCCATGCACTTTCCTGGAGGCTCACAAAGGCAGGCAGCAGGATGCTGAGGCACCCAATTTACTCTGGTGGCTCAGAGGTTGTTCCCAACCAGCCTCGTTCCTGCAGAAGAGACAGCTCTGACAGGAAATCGTGTGTGCTGAACAGAAGATGAGCCAACCTCCAGGCTGTAAACACCACACTGACTCAAGGGAAGGGCCGTGGCAGGAAGGTGTCACTGCTCCAGGACACCCCAGCTGCTCTTGCAAGAAGCACTGGAACACCCAGCACTGGTGAAAGGGTTTTCAAACACTGGAACAGAGCCCAGGGCAGTGGTGGGCTCACCATCCCTGAGGGGAGTTAAAGGAATGTAGATTTAGGGACATGGTTCAGTGTGGGCTTGGCAGTGCTGGGTCAGTGGTTGGGACTCGATCTCAGAAGCCTTTTCCAACTAAATGATCCCATGACTCTTGGATAAACAGCTAATTTTGAGGTTGCTAGCTGAGGGGAAAAGCCCCCAAAGAGTGGGAGAGGAAAAAAGAAGGAAAATGCATGTTGCTCCAGCATAATTGCCACAAATGTAATAGTGCTGCTAAAAATGTCTGGAGAAACTTTCTATAGGATTGGCCAGAGAGCAGGAAATGATCAAAGCAGGTTTCAAAATGTCCTGTCTGAAAACAGTCCCATCATCAGCTGAGGCAAAATAATACTGCATTTATTCCCAGTCCAAACGGTGTAAACTGAAAACATCTTCATTAAAAGGGGCTTAACGTACAAGGTGTAATCTTATACTGTAATAAAGCAGGAATTTACTCACGGTCAATTATCCCATATCAGCTGGGGGCAGGTGCAGGGGGGAGGATGGAGCTCCCAGCTGAGTGCCAGTGATTTCTTAAATAGCTGCAACTCATTTGCTTGTTATAGCCCAAATATAATTTAATTATCATAACAGTGCAGAGCATGGGGCAGTTACTGACCAAAATCTCCAGATTAATTCTCTGCAGTACAAACGTGCCAGGTATAAACCAAGTGTGGGTTTGACTTGTGAAAGGTGCAGTATCTGCAACTCAGCCCAGGATCCTGATGATTTTAGAGAGCTTCTGTGAGCAACGACTTGAATAAAGGTATCAGGAATTTGGTGCCTTGAAGAAGCAAACCTACTTGAAAAGGTAAATTCTGTGAGCCTTGCACATGCAGAACTCTCCCAGACAAGTTTCAAACGAGCCCTGCTGTTACTGCATCACACTGCTCTATTCACAGTAAGGAAAAAAGAAATGTAAACATGAAAGATCTTTAGAAAGTGTCCTTCCTCAGAGATATTTTTTTCCTCTTTATATTTCAAATCCCTTTTCTATTTCCACTAAGCCTGTGGTTTTTTGTTTTCTTTGCTGAGGGAAGTTTTAGGCTGATTGCTTCCAAGAATGCCAATAATCACGTATCACTGTCCACAGTATCTTGTATGAAGCTCTGCTGTATCTGACTGCATTACCTTCCTCAACATTTTAGATCAGAATAGCATGAAACTGCTGTTTCTCATGTCACAGAGGTGAGTTCTCTTGTGAGATTGTATGGAACAGCTAGTGAAAAGTCACTATTATCTGAATCCAAATACACAAAATAATCCTAAGTGGTTGCCATTTTACTGATAGTCTGTGAGACATGATTGTGTCATTTACTGAATTCAGCCACTAAATGACAACATGAGCTGGAACTGTGTGAACAATTCTTTTCAGAGCCATATGTCTGCAAATTGTCTGAAAATTGCCAGCACAGTAGAGGGGGAAAAAAAACCCCAAAAACCAACAAACCAACAACACTAAAAAAAAAAAAAATCCTCCCCAAACAAACAAGCAGTTGCTTTGAGAATCCAATTTGGAATAATACCACTCCACCCGACTGAAGTGACTTCCACTGTTCCCTCCAAATGCACACATGTGAATGGAGCAGGATATGATTCAGGGAAATTGCACATGTAGCTGCAGATAGAACCAATAAAAGTCACAGAAAGTGACATTTCTTTGTGTGCTGTACATCAGTGTTAATATGGGAGATCAAGATGACAGGACAAAATACAGCAAATATAGATAGAGCAGCATCCGTGGAGAGATACAATCCTGTAATCCCCCCAGAGACTCCAGAATACAGACATTATTTACACTGATTTGTAACAGAAAATAGTTTGCTTTTTGCAAGTAGAGGGGATTTTTTTTTTCCTAGCAAGCAAAGCAGAAGCATTTGCTGAAAGCTGAATAAAACTTAGGTGACAATTAGTTACTGGAACTTTGTGAGAGCCAAATGAGACATGGAACAAGCAGGTGTAACTCACAGGAAAGATCAGGATGGAGTTTCACCTCAAGGCATTGTACCTCAAAGTCACAGGCAAGGTGAGCTAACAGGAATTTTCTGCACAGGGCTTTATTCAGTGCTGCTCCCCTCTGGTTAAATGAAAAGTTGCCACAAAACTTTAGGTTTATGCTGGTTTTGCTTGAACTGGTGTGAACACAAACAGTGCTGCAAGCACGGGCTGCTCTGACCTTTGACTGAATTCAAGCTCCAAATGAGAAGATGCTCAGATCATCCTGCACACCCCTGACTGAATTCAAACTCCAAATGAGAGGATGCTCAGATCATCCTGCACACTCCTGACTGAATTCAAACTCTAAATGAGAGGATGCTCAGATCATCCTGCACACTCCTGGCTCCAGGAGAGCCAAGGATCCACACACAGACTTTATTCATGGAAACTTGGCTGCATCTTCCACCAATTCACGTGGCCTGATGGAAGAAACAAGATCTTTGGGATTCTGCTTTCCTTCTACCCTCAGGCACCAGGCACATCCAGGTGTCTCACCAGGCAGCAGCCAGAGCACACCAGAAATCCCAAATTACCTTCCTTGCCTTGCCTGCACCCTGAGGAGCAGCTGGGCCATGGTTGTGTTCACCTGAAGAACCCTCTCAGCACATCTCACAGCCACAGCTGCCCCACACAGGAGCTACAAATCAGGGTACAAGAGGTGGCAAAATCCTCCCATCCCATCTTAGCTACACATCATCTACAACTCTGTGACAAAACACCAGACCTGAGCAAGATATCTGAGGCTTGCAAGCCTTTTACAGAGGCAGGGAGGCATCAGTGAAACCCAGCCACCTTTCACAGCCCATCCTTTCTGCCAGCTGGCTCTGTGCTGCTGTGGGTCTGGTTCTGGAGCAGTTCTTTTAAAGTGTTCAAGTGTTCACTGTCACCCACATGTCTGGCTCGTGGTTTGTCACTTCAGACTGCTCGAGCACACAGAGAGGGGAGGCAGAAAATGAGGAATGGGGTCTGTGAGTGCAGGAACCTTTCCCTGAGCTGAGAGAGCTCTTTGGCTTTGCTTCCAGCAGCCCTTGGAACACCCTGGGCTGTGATTTCCCCTGGGCATCCCCAGCTCAGAGCAGC
The DNA here is from genome assembly GCA_013397075.1 of Rhabdornis inornatus. Taxonomy (NCBI): domain Eukaryota; kingdom Metazoa; phylum Chordata; class Aves; order Passeriformes; family Rhabdornithidae; genus Rhabdornis; species Rhabdornis inornatus. Next base: position 988,365 of record VWZS01008402.1, on the reverse strand, counting down.
CCTGGCACACCCTGGGCTGTGTCTGCTGTCCCCTGGGCTGTGGCAGCAGCTCTGGCACACCCTGGGCTGTGTCTGCTGTCCCCTGGGCTGTGGCAGCAGCTCTGGCACACCCTGGGCTGTGTCTGCTGTCCCCTGGATGTCCCCAGCACAGAGAAGCAGCCCTTGGCACACCCTGGGCTGTGTCTGCTGTCCCCTGGGCTGTGGCAGCAGCTCTGGCACACCCTGGGCTGTGTCTGGTGTCCCCTGGGGCTGTGGCAGCAGCTCTGGCACACCCTGGGCTGTGTCTGCTGTCCCCTGGGCTGTGGCAGCAGCTCTGGCACACCCTGGTGCTGTGTCTGCTGTCCCCTGGGCTGTGGCAGCAGCTCTGGCACACCCTGCACCACTTCTGTCACCTCTGAGACCTCAGAGCTGCTCCAGCTCACAACAAACCAACAGCAGCAACAGCAAAAATGGCACAGCAGCTGCCTGACAGACCAAAATCTCCATTTTTTCGAGTGAAAACCATTCAGAGCTGCAGTTGGCTCTCGCTGAGTGCCAATCCCACTTCCCAGTGAAATCCATGGGATCAGCTGTTCTTTGGGACAAAGAATCTCAGCTTTCATCTGATCTCAAAGCTCCCCTGCAGTGTGGAACAGGGCCTCAGTTTAGCTCACTCCAGTGGGAAAAGCTGATCACAGAAGTCACTGCCGAGTCAATTACCTGCCTTTTATTAGTGGGAGGTTTTAAATAAAGTATTTAATTTGTGACATTTCTGGGTGGAAAGTGAAAAAGGGAAAATATTGAGCACAGTTATTAGCTTGCATTGCACGTACAATTATTTCTCCATATTAGCACAGTTGTGACTATCTGAGAAAACAAATTGTTAAGCTTGTACATGTGAAGATGCACAGGAAATATTTTAAATTCAACTTCCATGAGCTCATTTGAATTATTTGAGTTGTTCAAATATTATTCAAGTTAGACTCATCTTATTGGCAACAGAAACAATGCCATGTGACTTATTATTTCAGATTCCTGCATCTAATCAGTGCAGCTGGAAAAGTGAATATTGAATTAACAATTGATCATTAATTCATGACAAATGGTACTGAATAAATCCACAGAGAAAACAACTGTGAACACTCACTCTTCTGGCAAGTGAACACTCACTCCTCTCTCCATCAGCTGATAGGGCCAAAATCTGCCTCATAAATTTGATACTATAATTCAGCTCTAAGTTGCAGATTAATACTGATGAAGAGGCATTTCATTTTGACACTTCATTTTCAGTGGGATGGGATGCAAAGCTGTTTTGTAGGTTCTACCACACAGATTTTTAAGACTTTTAAATTATTTTTTTTAAATACAGAGTACCTGATGCTCCCAAAGGAACAAAGTTTCTTCTCAGTTCACTTAATTCCATCACCCTGGGTGCACATTTCAGGGTGTTGCCCTTTCTTGTGTGTTGAGCCAGAGCTCAGCTAAACCCACCCCTCCTGCCCACAAACACTTCACCCTGCCCCTCTGACTGCCAGAATTTTGCAAGTTTAAATTAAAATTTAAAATCTGTATGCTGATCAAATTTATCTTAATAGAACTCATTAGAAAAGAAACAGCAGAGAAACCAGAGAGCAGCTGCCCCCACCCACTCAGCAGCACTGGGGAGCTGAGGGTGCTGACTTCTTCAGCTAAAAAACTTACAGCTGGGTGAGGGCTTTGGAGAGGATCTTTTATGAGATATCCATAATGTTTATTTTGGTATAAGATAGCCTTTTACTAGGTAGGTCACATTCATTCCTGATTAAAAGCATCCACATGGGAAATTATACACAGGACTGCAGCAGCGCAGCAGCACGGATACAGCTCCACTGCTAAATCACTTCCTTCAGACAAGCTGTACATTTATTTTCTCCATGTGTAAGTCCTCTAAAATCAATGTATTATCAAATTTACTCTGGGGGAGAGATAACCAGACTAACTGGTGATGGAGGAGACTGACTGAGCTGGAACATTACAAGCATGGCACATTTTGCCAAAAAAAGGAGGAGTCTGGGGAACTTCACCTCCAAAGCACCTCTGAACCAGCACAACACAGGGAGAGGGATGCAAGAACAGAAGTGAGCACACAGTTGTACACACAAGCACGAGAAGATATCTGGAATCCAAGGCTCTTCTCCTAACTGAGAGCTGGCTGAAGCCAAATGTGCTCTGCTCCAGCCCCATTTGTGGCTTTGGATGCCTTTGCTGGCAGGAGCCCTGTGGACAGAGACACCCAGAGAGCTGCAAAATTACAGCTCCAGAATCTTTTCTCTCAAGCCTGAATCCTTCTTGCTTCCCAGGCTGAGAAGCTGATGGTAGCTGCAGACAGAAAGGAAATTTCCCAAGGTGATAAATGGTCAAAAACAACTTAGAATCTGGTGAAAAACAGAGTGGAATTCATAATAAAGATTAACACCTGTTGTTTTTCCCATGGGATACATCCTGAGGCCTGGTCTCCTGGATGTTTATCCCAATTAGCCAATGAGCTGCTGGCCTGTTCTAGTCTCTCCTAACATGCTTTAAATACAAGCTCTCTGCTCAATAAAATTGGCCTTTTCTCCCTAAAAAGGTCCTTGTGTGTTGCTGCTCTTTTTCCCTCTCTCTAGGATCACAACCACAGAGCCCTGCAAACACCAGCCTGTGACCATTAGAAGCTGGATCTGCCTGGAAGGGCTTTGCCATCACCCTGCAGACAGCTCCATTCAGCAGGAACAGTGGCTCAGTGACCCAGCCATGGGCAGCCTGGAGCTGTGCAGTCACAGCCCTGCTTCAGCTGGCACTCTGCTCTCAGCAGAGATGGCACTGGCTGGGGCTGGGGCTGGCCCCAAGAACACAAACAGCAAGGCAAAAATACGGGAACCTGCCCAGGGCTGAACCAGGAGCTGTAAAATGCTGGGCACAGGAACTCTGACACTTGTGAGATCTGGAGCTCAGGTACCCAATATCCATCAGCTCAGAGGATATCCATGAATCAGGTCAAGCTGGTCCCAGTAAGCCAGGCCACAGGAGCACGAGGGAGGGCAGAGGTTTGCTGCTGCCTCAGCCTGTCTGCCCTGGCTTTGGGGTAACACAAAGCTCATCATCCCAGAAACCAGCCCTGCTCCACTGCAGCGAGGCTGAGAGGGACATCTGACAGGGCATGGAGGGACAGGACACAGGGAATGGCTTTAGACTGCCAGAGGGCAGGGCTGGATGGGATTTGGGCAGGAATTGTTCCCTGGCAGGGTGGGCAGGGCTGGCACAGGGTGCCCAGAGCAGCTGTGGCTGCCCCTGGATCCCTGGCAGTGCCCAAGGCCAGGCTGGACATTGGGGACGGTGGGAGGTGTCCCTGCCATGGCAGGGGTGGAATGAGAGGATCTTTAAGGTCCCCTCCAACCTAAACTATTCTGGGATTCTGTGATTAAGTCCTGCAATAAAGTGCAGGACTGCCCTGAGGATGTTATTTGCCTGGTCTGTCACATCTGGGGACAGCAGCTCCTCACCCACCCTCTGCCTCTCCCTGTTCTATGGGGGAGTTTGGAACTTCTGCAACTTGATGGAAAACTGGCTCCTTACTCGAGGACAAAAGGAATAAATCTTCTCTGTACAAGTGCATTTTGCACAAATTACAGCTGCTAACTTCGCTGAACTTTATTTTATTTTTAACACAAGTTGAGAAAAAAAATCCCAGCTTAATCCAGTTTTCATTAAAAATAAATCAAAAAATATATTTCAGAGTGAGCTGCCCTTCAAGACTCCCAAGCATCAGCAGCTTGGCAGCTTCCCACCCTGGCACATCCACACTGTTGACCACAGATTTCAAGCAGCTGATGCAAAACTGACCATTGCAGACTCTGTCCTTGAGTTTATACATGAGCTGTTGGGAGCATTTTAATTCAAATAGTCTCAGTTCCTTTCGGAAATAAAGAAGGGGAACATAACAGAAGAGCAGCTAAGCTGGCTGTGCCCATCAGTGCCAGCCACATTCCCTGTGACAGAAGCCCTCAGCCCCTGCTCCCTGGCCATGCTCTGAAAGGCTCTGCTGAGATGCTGAATGGGGGCAGTGGGGCAGGACTCCAAGGGAAGTCAGACACTGATGCTCACTTAGGTAAGAACTGCACAGGCATCTCTGGGAGGGAAAAACCAACTCTTAAAAAGAAGATTACAACCCCCTGTAAAACATTATTTCTATTGGAAATCAGTGATCCACTAAGTGCTGAGAACCAGGGCATGGCCTCTGCACACTGGCACAAGTGCAAACTCACAAGCATATACAGCCCTCAAATATGATTTGCTGAGGGCAAAATAAAATAAAATCTTACTTATTAATCATTTAACAATGTCAATTTTTATGATCAAGTAACAAATACTTATTATCTCTGTATCTTGAAAAGGCTGAAGACAAGTCATGGAGATTTAAGAAAAGGGAATTTCACAATTCTGATACAGCTTAAGGATCCTGAAAAAAAACCCCAGTACATATTCCAGGATATGACTGAATTCCTCCGCAGCAGGATCACCATTGTGCCTGCTCTGTGGTAGGAATCTCACTGCCTTCAGCAGAAGGGGAGCTGCCCAAACATTGACTGGAAACTCAGAGTGTTTATTTACAGAGTTTTCAGGGAGATTTGCACATGGAGGGAAGCAGCATCTGCCTACTCCTGTATGGCACAGCAAAAGGAAACAGCCAGGTCCAGTGCTGTAGAAGGGAAATGAAACCAAATCAGACACAAATCAAAACCCTTGGCTTCAAACTCAGCCTTGCTGAAGGGTGGAGCACAGGGGTGTCTCTGTCCAGGTGTCCCTGTGTGCAGCAGTGGCCAGGACAGTGACAGCAGCCCTGGTGGCACAGGGGACACTCAGTGCTGAGCTCCTGGCAGTCACACCCTCACCTCTGGAGCTGCCCTGAGCACCCACCGGGGGCTGGAGCCCTCCCAGCAGCACCCTGAGCCTGTCACCCCTGCAGGGCTCAGGGCCCCCAAGGACAAGGAGCATTTTCTCTCCTGGACTTGTGCCAGTGGCTTGTCTGTGCCCAAGCTCAGGAAGCCACCCTGGAGTTACCAACAGCAGCTTGTGTTTATATTTGCAGAAACACAAACAACACAGATCTCTGCTCACAGAGGAACAACTCGAGAGCCATGGAGGAAGAGGGTGATGCAAGCACACAACATTTCAGTTTATCCTGCACTGCACAGGGAGCATTCACACATCACAGGGAGGCCAGGTGAGCAGATGCTGGGAGGAAGCACACGAACACCAGCAGCAAGGTGAGGTAAGTCACTGGTACCTGATCTCAAGAACTAACCATGTTTGCCTGTAGAATGTTGGGATAAAATCCTCCACAAACTGCTGGGAGGGACCCTTTTTATATTCCACCTGTCTGATCCACAGTCCTGGACTGCATGTCCTGCTCTCTGTGAGAAATGAGAATAGTGCATGATAAAAGTTAGCTGATCTCACCATTACATTTAGGGGAAAATGCTTTAAAGAGGTACTGAAGCAACCAAGACAAATCCATGGAGGCACCACAAGCTAATGAGCAGGGCCCTGGCATGTTCCTGCAGATCGGAATTCTTTTCTCAATTAAACAGTAGGAGTGGACTGCTTTGCAAATATTTAATTTCCAAGCTTCTAATTACAGTGGCTGAGTTTTTTCCCCTGAGGAAACAGGTGTTGACACAAGATCTGACAGATCCTAGCAACTGGCATTTGCTGGTCCCTTTCTCAGTTTTACAAACACACATGGAAAAAAGGAAAATGCACGATCTAACCTAAGAGACAAATATTTGGGCTGTGCATGGAGAATTTTTTGATCTGTGTTTGCATGGTGAGCTGTTTGTAATCTGGCTCAGTTCTGCCAGAGATGGAAGTTTCAGCATGCTCCATTCTGAAATGGCACCATCCTGGCTGTGAAAAGCTGCACGCATGGGCCAGTTAGGAGGAAGTAATTAAATACATTCACAATGAAGTCCTTTCAGTGAGGGGGATTTAATCTTGTCATCTTCCCTAGACACATCAAAAAGGGAAATCAGATGCACAGAAGAAAATATAAAGAGGATATCTGTTGTACTTCAAAAAACCCATGAAAACCTATGGTGCTTCCAGTTCAGATTTAAACTACAAATGGAAATATAGTCAAATTTGGAGTTTAAAGTACAACCTAGTTCATTAGCGTGCTCTAATACTGCTAAAATTTTAATGTATCTGATGAAAGCAAGATAACCATAAAAAATGCTACCTATTGCACATTGTTTTGCTGCACTGCCTGCATGGAGCTAATTACAGCCTCCCTGCCTTCACTCTAAAATGTCTTGCTTTTGTGGGTTTTATTCATTGTCCTTAATGCTAAAATGCAGGGGTTTGTCTGAATTACCATTTTATTGTAGTATTAAACTTGTGTTGAGGCACATTAACAGCACTATGTTATCACAAGTTCAGTTATTAATATGAGTAACCACTGTATTTAGTTTGTTTCTCTATTTGGTCCCCACCCTCCCTAACTTCCACCCCCCAAAAAATTATTATTTACTTATCCCCTGGAACTGTTGTATTCTATCAGCTAAATACACACATTCTTTGAGCTGAGTACTGTTTTGGAAATGCACAGTACTTACCCATTTTAGTAGCCTATTGTCTCTGTTCCTACTGAGAGGTTTTTTGAAAGTGCATTTCTGGCACAAAGCACTGAAAGCTCTACGGGCTGGCTACTGCATACACACAATAAATCCATCCTTTATTCAAGCTTCTGCCTCAATAACATCAAAATCAGCTAAGTATCTTTTACACCACTGAAAAATGGCTGATGAACCTGCCTTGCCTTCGTTTTTTCCTGGTTGAAAGATCATTTCTTGCTGCTCCTCCATTCCCATCATCAGGCCAGCAAGGTTCTACTGGCACAGCCCAGCTGCTCTGATATTCTCAGTGCAAGGTGAGAGCATCAGTGGCTCACCCCACCCTCAAGGCATGGCCCATCCCAAATTCTCTGGGCCCATCCCAAATTCTCTGGGCCCTGGGACCCCCCAGCTCCAAGGGAGCCCTGGCTGTGCCAGGGGGATCTGAGCTCCCAGCCCTGCAGACACTCAGCTGCTCATATTCAGCTATATATATATAATATTTAGCTGTTTATATAATATTTAGCTATATATAATATTCAGCTATATATATACTATTCAGCTATATATATGATATTCAGCTATATATAGGATATTCAACTATATATATATAATATTTAGCTATATATATAATATTTAGCTATATATACAATATTTAGCCATATATATATAATATTCAGCTATTTCAGGGCTATCTGAAGGAGGCTGCAATGGCACAGAGCCATGTGGCAGGTGTATTAGAGAAGAGATTTATTTCATCTTTTATATTGAATTCCTTGCTATGTAAATAGGAAACCAGTCCAGGAGCTGTTGGATTATTTGTTACCTCCACATCGTTCAAAGGCACACCAAGCTCAGAGATGAATTCAGCCAGAAAGGACTTTTGAAAATGTCTGGTCTGACCTTTCATGTACCACAAAATCCAAAACACAAGAGCATAAAAGTTAATGTCTTCACCACAGGGATGGATCCAGATGATTCAACCTGAACTGCACAAAATGCATCCACTTTTAGTGCTGCAGGTTACACACACTCAGGTCCCCGTGGTGCATTACCTGGGCTGATCTTTCTGGGTTTTACAGAAGCCAAGCCTCCCCAGAACCACATGCTTGGTTTATACCTTGTGTTTTGTTTGCTTTTCGATGCATTTCAGGTCAGTCAATTTTGTCCAGCCCACCGTCTCCAGAAATGAAGAATGTTTCAGTTCTAAATTCACTTAAATGATGCTCAGTAGATAAAGGAGAGAACAAGCCTTGAGCCTACAAAGTCGACATGGTCCCAACAGATGGAGTCTACTCATGCTGAAAAAAAATGACAAAATCCTCTCAAGGTCCAATAATCAGAAAACAGTGGAAATAAATGTGTTGAGTGTGGATGTGGCAGCAGTGTGCAGGAGCCATGTGAGCAGGACACAAAGAGAAGCTGCCCAGGCATGGCTCCATCTCCTTCCCATCCCTCTGCCACCTCCTTGGCTTATCTGCTTCCAGCTGATGTCATCTCAGCCTCTTCTGAAATTAACTGAGTGATGATCCAAACATAAACTTCCCTTCCAACCCCAGGAACATCTCTAACCCATTTAAAAACTCTCCTCACTGTGTCTGCATCCCTTTGAAGCTCTGACTCCAGGAGTGGGCACAGACATTCTAGTGACAGTCTTGGTAAGGCTGCGCCCAAAACCAGGCTCACTTTATGCTTTATAAACTTTCTTCATTTATATCTCAGAAGATCTGGTTCCCTTTCAGCCACAGCACTGTGCTGAGAGCTCAGATTTAGGGGCTTTCTTGTGCCAGCCCCCTAAGCCTCAGTGGAGTGAATTAACAAAGTCCAGAGCCCTGAACCTACACTTGCTGTTCCCACACAAGTTACCTTGCACTGGTTTTATTTAAGACAGACCAACTGACTAACAAACCTGGAGAACTCAATAAAAGCAATTTGTCTTCTCTTTTGTTACTACTCTGCCAATATTTGAAAAGCCTGCAAGCTCTGCAAAAAAATTACATGGACAATCAAACTCACTGAAAATAATGTTAAATGTTAGACGTCAGCTCAGCCCCACGCTGGCCCTCCAGAAAGAGCACTGCTCACTGATCTCTCTCTTCACAACTACATTTTGATAGCTACCAATGACTCAGGTTTTAAAAGACACACAGCTGAATCCAAGCTTCTAGTCCAAATGTCATGCAGTATTAAGTTCTGAAGCCCAGACACACAATGTCAGTTGATCTGACTTCATCAACCTGCCCATAATCCACTTAAAAAAAAAAAAAAAACAACAAACCTAACTAAAAAAATATACTAATTGTCTGTCTGACAAGGTGTGTATCTTCCCAGTAACTGCTACTGTTAATGAAATTTTTAGCTGCCAAGCCTTGCTGATGAACTCCTGAATCAAGTGTTTTGTTATTTTACACAGAATCAATATCAGGCCAATTTGCCTACAGCTTCCTGGTCCTTCTTCTTTACCTCCTTAAAGCAAGAAACAGTATATATGTTATCTCAGATTCCGTGACACTTCTTTGCTTATCAACAGTGTTTAATTAGTGATTGTGAAAGCCTCTCAACTTAAAAAATTATTCTTATGAAATTCAACATATTTTTTCCCCATTTTCTCCTTTGTTACAAATGACAAAGCTCTTCCTGCCACAACAGACTGAATGGATGCTTCCACCTGCTTCATGCCAAATTCCAAGCAGATACATCAACTGAACATCTCAGTTTATTGGTTCTGCATCAGTTCTGATACTCTGGCAATCAAATATCTTCCCTTAAAGGAAGCTGGTTAGCAGTTTTGTTGCTTTCCAACAGTGAATTCTATCTCACAGCACAGGAGATGGAATCAAAGCTGGTACCACAAGATCTGTGGTGAGGAAAATACCACCAGGCTGGATTCAATTTTGGAGCAGCAATACAACAACCACAACAGATCAGAGGATGGGCCCTGCTGCAGGAGGGGAGCAGAGAGAGCATCTGAGGGCTGCCAGCATCATCTCAGCCCCCTGTGAAAATCCAGCTTGTGACAGAGCAGACATCAGTGACAGAGCAGGCACAGGCTGAGAGGGTTTGCCCTGGTAACAGACTCGAGGAGAAGGAAAGAAAAGTGTTTTCTCATGGCAGGGAAAGCAGGAGAAATACTCCTTTATGATAGTGGCAGTAATGAGTTTATATAAACTAAGGAAATGCAAACTTCAGAGGTGTAGGAAGCACCTAAATCTTTGAGTATCTTAAAGCACTAACAGGCGGGGATAGAGAGCCCCCCTTGCAACCAAGTTCTGCACAAATGCACAAACAACTTCAGACTATAAGGAGGAAATAAAAATGCTCTTGAACTCTCCAGAGAGGTTTTTTGTGGCCTGGCACAGACCTAAAAGGAAACAACGACCCTCACAGTCACCTTGACACACAATTTCTGCCTCTCAAGTTTACTCCCCTCTCCTTTTTTTCTGAGCAATCTCTCTGCAGAATAGAGAAAATATCTGAGCTTTGCAGGTTGGTTTCTCTGTGAGAATAAAGTGACACAGAGGCTGCCAACAGTCTTGTACCTAAAAATCCCCCAAACAATCCCATCCTCTGGGATTTGCAGCTCTCAGTTCTGGAGGAGCAACTCCAGACCCAGGACAGAGCTTAATTTGAGTTAGAGCAAAGACTCTTTTGCCTAACTCCTTTCACCCAGAATTTTGTGTAGCCCAAAGCTAATGGATTCTTTCTATCAGGACTAAAAATTTACCAGTACACCAAGAAGAGGAAACTAAAAATAATTGTGCAGCAGCATTGCTTGGCATTTTCTGTATTGCAAGTGTGAGACTGTCAGTACCCCACACACTCAGCTCGTTGGATCTCAGGGCTGTATCCTACACCCATCAGGAGCAGAGATTTTATCAGACAAGTGCAAGCGACTGCTGATGTCAATGATTTTGAAATAAAACAAAAAAAATTAAAGTTTTGGCTATTTTGTGTTGTATGTTTTTCAATGGCCACTGCTGTTTTATAAAACTAATAAAATTTAAACCCAATGAAAAATGCCAGGATCAAAAATAAAGGAAAAAAAAATCAAAATGAAGCCGGTTTTTACCCCAGAAATTACAATTTCTGAGAAATCCCAAACACGAATTCCACTACTTGAAAGTGGAAATGCCTCTGAACTATCAAAAACCCCACAATGCAGAAATGCTGAATTTCAGCCAGCTTCAGTAAACAGTTTATCAACACTCATTACTCACAGTCAGAGCAGCAGAGCACACAGGCTCAGCATATGCTGCCTGACACCCAGCCTCCCAGGGAAAAGAGCCACTGCTCCCAAGATCTGGTTACTTAAGCCTGAGAGCTAAGAGACATAAAGGAGATGAATCTGTAATTATAGCCCAGTTACTATGCAAATACTTCAGCACTATCTCACTAAGAAATCTAGGTCTTGCCTTTCAGAACAGTTTCATTATTAGAAACGATTATTGCCTTTATTCCACCACTGTGATATTTCATGCATTTTATAGAGCACAGATAAGGAGCAAACAAGAACAAACAGCTTTTTACCTCTGCAATCCTCACTGGCAGCATCAAAATCACAGCCCTGAAAGGACCAGAGCTGAGAAACACCCAGGGATCTTAAATCTGTGTTTAGTAGAAAGCCTCATTGATAACTTGCATCTCGTATCTTGAGGCTGCAGCTATTTTTATGGAGTGCAGAAGGTTGCACACACAGCTGGACCTGCACAGGTCAGACCCACGGTGATTCCAGGCAGCTCTGAGCCTCTGATGGGTCATTAACATTTTGTCCTGGCTGGGAACAGATTTTTTACTAGCACTCCTGACCATGCTTGTCTGATAGAGCCAAGCAGGAATTTCACTGATGAGCAGATTCCAAAGGGTGGCTGAAGGCTGCTGGCACTTGCAGGCAGCCAGGGCTGCTGCAGACTTTGCTGTTCCTCACAATTATTGGTGCCAGGCACCAGGGCTGGCTCTGGGAGGGCTGGGACACTGCTCTGGGGGGAGCACACTGCCCTGGGTAAGCACATCAGGCCCAGCTAGGCACGGCAGGGCTTTATCTGCACAGGAGGAAAGCTGCTTTAGAGCTGCTTGGCCGAAATGGAATTCTGAAAGGACAGAAATCCACGGGCAAAACTTGCCATTGAAAACGTCCTGCACCTTAGCCACAGCTTCATTATCTCACATCCACTGGACTACTTCAAACATCCAACATGTTATTCACAGCCACAGAGTTTTCACAGAATCAGCAGAGGAAGGAAAAAAGATGCTTAAAAAGAACTTTCTGCTCAAGGAAGTGAAAAAGCGAGCTGTCCTGCACACTTCATCTAGTGCCTCCCATTTATTAAGGGCAAAATAATTTCTGTCTGCTCACATGAATGGACCAGATAGAATATCTCTCCCCAGAGCTCCAGGAGCCACCAGGGCCAGCTAGATTAGGTTCAGAGCACTGATGCAACCTGTGGGAGGCAGGACTTCAGGAAGTGGTGAGTTAGCAACATGGGCTTTTTGCAAAGGATTTCCTTTGCATCTTCTGTCAAGCAAACAAAGGCTTTGGTTGTAATTGTGGGGAGATGTGTTTTGATTTTCCTGTGCTGCTGCCTCGTGCCAGATGCAAGCACTGTGTCAGGCAATTCACAAGTGGCACCTCTCCCTGCAAATAAACATTGTGCTTGATCATTAAAGATTGCTGTGATATTTGCAGAAAGGATAATAGGGATCTGGACAAAACAAGAGTGCTACCTGATACATGGAAGCAGTTGGTTTTATGGAGTGCTGGATAAATTCACTGCCATTATTTGCATCTCCCTGCTTGCTATATTTTCTCATTTGAAGGACAGATCTGTATTCGTTTCCAAACAGAGAGCATGCTGTTCCACATGTTCTACAGCTCCTGAATCACACTAATTTATATTACTACATTTTTAATTTAATGATTGATAGGTTGGCTTTGCAAACTGTCAGAATAACTCATATAGTATTTAAAAACCCAAGTGTACAGCAGTTTTATTAATGCACCCTTAAAGAATAATGAAGCCTTCACCCTGGTGAATTCTGGTGAAATCCTTCTGAAGGATGCTGGTGGTGTGTGCCTGTCCCTCAGCTGGGGAGGGGGCTCAGGGAAGGCAGGCAGCAAAGAATAGGATTTCCAAAGATTTCCAGTGATAAAATGGAAACATTTTCCGAAATGACCTCCAGCTATTGAGTCCTGGTGGGAGCAATGGCAGCTTCAGACCTCCACTTCTTCATTCCCCAGCATTATGAAGGATTATTTCTTGGTTTGCCTCATTGAAAAGCCCAGGCACAGCCACTCCAGACTCCCCAGCAGCACCAAGGCAAGGTCTGTGCACCTCAGGTCAGCCCTAAATCAGCTTTTCAATGGCTGCTGTGCTCCAGGGACAAGTGCTGCTGTCAGCCCAGCCCCAGGGGCTCCCCAGCACACAGGGCAGGATGGATGTGAGCACGGGGGAGTTCAGAAGCCTTGCACAGGAGAAGTGCTCACAGAGCACGAGCAGGGTTTGTTTGTGGCCAAGGGATGAGCTACCAGGCACTGCAGAGCTCCCTTCTGCATTTCTGCCTGAGGACACTCCAGCACAACTTCTGATATTGCACTGCAAAACATCAGAGCCTTGTGGCTTTCCCTCAAAACCTGAAATTTAATAACTTTCAGTAAGTCTGAGAGTTACAAAGCACGGCCCAGCTTCCTGCCTGCTGATAACATGTCAGGAAATATTATGCACAAAGGGTTATAATGTCCAGGCTGGATGAAGGACAGACTGGATCAATAAAGCTACAAGAGCAGATGGATGAGGATATCCCTCCTGAGAATACTCTGCTTCTGGCAACCTGCACAGGACTGCAGAATAAAATCAAACCTCCACAAGAGACACTTGAGGTGTGAAGTGTTGTGTTCCAGAAACACCCAGCCCAAAGCAAATAAAAGGAGAAGCCCAGCCTGCAGAAGTTACAGTGCAGTGGCAGAGAGGAGATGTGTAAATCCTGTCTGACAGAGCAGGGAAGGGATTCAGCACTGAGCTCTCCCTGCCAGCCCCAGCCCCTCCAGGAACACAACCCTGACTTCCCACATCTATTTCTGCTGTTAACCTCCCAAATCCTCACCTGTGAAAACACCATCCCTCTCCCTCTCAATTAACAGCCAGCATGGCAATGAAAACTGCCTGAATCCCTCAGTGACAAGGGAATGGTGCTGTTTTCCTTCTGCCACACCTAAACACCAAGGTAACACCAAATCTGCATTTGCAATTAGTGGTGGATTGCTGCTGATGCCAGGACTTGGACTTAAAAGTGAGAAATGTTTTCAAAGTAATCAGATGAGAACTGAACAGATACTAGGTGCACATTTCATGTGCAATTGAATGGAGATCAGCAAAGTTTTCTCCATTTCTACAATATTTCAGCTGTAGATAAAGAATATAGAAAAAAAAAAAAAACTCAGAAAAAGCAACTTGGAGCTTTACCCATTTTTAGGATGTGTCCGCAGCCAGTTCTGTCTGCATTCTTCCAGCTGGTAACACTGCTCAGGCTCTCCCTCAAAGCAGGATTCACTACAATGCAAAAGCTCACTCTGCAGAAACTCCAAGTGGGCTTTTTTGTTGGCTATTTTACTGTGCCATGGCATAAAATTTTTCCAGGTAAAACATATTTCCCTGCTTTTAAGAGTACCTAAGCACATAACACAGCAAGAGATCACAAATGCTGTTACAGAGGTGTGGCAGCCAAGGCTGAAGACCTGAAATGGGAACCATATCCAGCAAAATGCTGAGTTTCTCCCAATGTTAATGGCATGTTAGGACATGCCATGTTTTTTGCAAAATGTGCAGAAAAATCCCAGCATTTACAAAAAAAAAAAAATAGACCACTTGCTGCTCTTTTTGGGGTGGGGGAGCAGAGGGGCTGCAGGAACAAGGAGAAGTGGCTCAGTTTTCCTGGAAACTGCCCTGACACTCTCCATCACTGCAAACCCACCTGGCTCCTGCGTGCCACTTCTGCCAGAGCAGACGTGCTCATTGGCTCTCACGGAATTTTTGTGACATTACTGGTAGGAATTACTCAAGGCTGTAATCCTGATCTGGAGGACAAAGCCCAGCACAGTCAACACAAAACAGCAGCAGCAGTGAAGCTGCCAGGAGAACAGAGCCAGGCTCAGCCTCCCCTCGTGTCTGTGACAGCGTGGGGATGCCACAGGAAGGGCAGGCAGGAACCAGCTCCTGCACCTGCCTGGGAAACATCTTATAAAACACACAAAACCAACAGCTAAAAGTCTTTTTCCTCATCTGTGTGCTTCTCCCCTGGCTGCTGTGAAATGGGTTCTATTTTGGAAGAGTAAAGCAACGAGCTGTACCCAGTCAATGCTGCACAGAAAGTTCAGAGTGGAGCCATGGCACGCTACAGAGACCTTTTTTTTCAGAGCTTGCCAACACATCTGATGCTTTCTGCATGCTCTACAGAAAATCAGATGCCACTTTTCTCTGCCTCTCAAAGAGTATCTGCATCGTGCCACAGAATTCCCAGTGGGAAAAAATTCCAAGGCATAAAAAAGAATCCAGTCTATGTTGAAAAAAACATTAGAAATGTAGGAAATGAAGTAAACAGACTTGCTTTTATCTCTTGTCCCTATTTATTAGTCCAGGAACCAGAAAAAATACTGCAGTGGATTGTGGAATCTCAGAAAATCCAGAGTTGGAAGGGAGCCACACCTTGGCTCACCTAGGCAGGTGTCAGTGGCCACAGAGATCCACTGAAGAGCAGTAAATATATTAATTTTCTGTTTGTAAGAAAAGATGAAGCAGATTCAGGCAGGTTTGGCAGAACAGTGCTTCTGGGTTATAAAAACCTGCCCCCATCCCTCAGCTTTTCAGGAGGTTCCCAGTTTGAACCCATTAAACAATCTAGACCAGTTACTGCCCTGTCAGAACTCTGTTCATTAAATTCATTTGCAGAAAATGCCTTTTGGTACACCAGCAGTTGCAAACAAAAAAATTATGAACATTTTTTAAAACTACCCAATCTGAAAGAGAACAAAAAAATGTTTTGAGAAATTTTGATTCTAACTTCATTTCTTTATTCACTGAGAAAGTGACAAGTGTCATCACATCAAAATATCTACAATGCTTGTACTGAATCTTTACACAACAATTCTTCTCTTTACCCAGAAAAAAGAACAAAGGAAGAAAAAGAGAAATGCAATATTAGCACTGGATTTATGTGCTGCAGTGGAAATGAGATGAATACACAACTCTCAGGCTTGTCAAAGACATATTTGGGTAGTGGCAAACAGTCATTTCAGAAAATGGGCTACAGCCTCTTGTCTGTCAGATGCAGTACAGATACAAGTTCAACATTAAAACAAAAAAAGAAAAATCCAAGATGAAAGTTAAAACGTGGAAAAAAAAAATCCAAAAACTCCAAACACTTTCAGGGAAATTCATTGCTCTCTGAAGAGAACAATCAGCTCCAAGTGCCAGTGTCTGGTTTGCAGCACATTCAGACAGATCCAGTCTGGCAATAACACACTACAAATACTTCCAGAGCTTCACTACCCTGTGCTGCTCTGCTTTGAGGGCTTTTTTTTTAGTTTTTTCTTTTTTTGAACATGCAAGTTAAAGGTTGATTCAGTTCTCCTCTGCAAAACCCTTTCTTTCCAAAGGTTGTATATTTGGATTTACTGTGGCTGGTTATTGCAAGGAGGAGAGGGAGGAGGGTGCAATCCTACAAGCCTCGGAAAACTGGAAGAATAAATCACAATGGAGACTTTTTCTCCTATTACATTTACTTTTAGGAGAACAGTATAAATAAAAGACTGCAAACGAGAACGAAACAGAAACCAGGAAACACGAATCATCTCTACTTCTATTCCTTTCTTACTCCTGCTGAGGCTTTTTCTGTCTTTACTCTAGAAACACAACACTCTCAAAATCTATGAATATTCCTGGTTTTCCCTAGCTGACTGTCATTATCACGGGAAGTGAGAAATGGCTGTCAGGCTCAAAAGCAAACCCAAGCACATTCCAAATCCCCTCCAGCCACACTTGCTCCATATAAGGACTTTGCTGCTATTATGGCAGCAAGCAGAGTAAATAATTTTAAAAAATAATTAAAAATGTTAATAATTAACGCTCCCAAAGCGCTCTGTTTTTCCCCAAGTTTGCTCTCCCAGAGGAACAGGGATCTTTCAGCCCACACAGGGCTTATCAGTGCCCAGGACACAGGAGACAAGGAAATGGAGATCACACAGCATGGGTTGTACTAGTGGGAGAACACAGTTAAACATGACAAAAATCCGTGCCCAAATAGAAAAATCATCAGAATAGGAGGTGGTGCTCTGAGACACAACTCTGTACTTCCATCCTCAGCACAATCTGTCCATGTTCAAGGACTTCACCCTGCTTTCCTCCAGAGAGCAATGAGGAGAGAAGAATTAGGAATAACTCCTCATGAGAAGCAGGCTTAAATAAAGTCTGGAATTAGTTCATATTCCAACTGTAGGGTCAGATTTTAATGACAAGGCCAACACCAGCCAGTAACTTCCAGTCATAATCACACATCCAGAAATAAAACAGGCTGTTGTATGACTCCCAGCTTTCTGGGAAATGTCCTTTTAATCTGTCCAGCTGAAAGTCATTTCGAGTCATTTAGGGCTGTTGATTCTCAGTGGAGCTCAGATTTACTCAGCTATTGGTCAGATGTTTAACACAGCCAAGGCTGGACCTCCAGCAGTGTCATTGTTTCACCTCTCTGACACTGAAAACAGGCTGGTCCCCAAAATGCAGAGCGTTTCTGAGAGTCTGCTCCTCTTCTGTCCTCCCTGCTGAGGTGAAACCTTCCAGACAAAGCCCCTGAAGCAGCCTTGCACCATCCCCTGTGTCCTGCTCCATCCCCTCTATCCTGCTCCATCCCCTGTGTCCTGCTCCATCCCCTGTGTCCTGTCCCATCCACTCTATCCTGCTCCATCCCATGTGTCCTGCTCCATCCCCTGTGTCCTGTCCCATCCCCTCTATCCTGCTCCATCCCCTGTGCCCTGCTCCATCCCCTGTGTCCTGCTCCATCCCCTCTATCCTGCTCCATCCCCTGTGTCCTGCTCCATCCCCTGTGTCCTCACCCCAGGCAGGACCTCCTGTGCCTTTTCTGGAATTGCCTTTTCCAAACACCACGGCTTTGGCCAGGCTCTTGATTCATTCTGCTACAATTTTTTG
Organism: Rhabdornis inornatus; assembly: GCA_013397075.1. Taxonomy (NCBI): domain Eukaryota; kingdom Metazoa; phylum Chordata; class Aves; order Passeriformes; family Rhabdornithidae; genus Rhabdornis; species Rhabdornis inornatus. Next base: position 970,565 of record VWZS01008402.1, on the reverse strand, counting down.
TGATGACAATTACAGAGCCTTCTTTCTGATCATTTAAAAGTACATTAAAATACAGCCCTAAGGCGATGAACAACTGGCAAAAGAGTAGCAGTCCCAGGGAAATCTAGGATTTCCTTGTCATTTCTCCTTTTTTCCCAAGCAACCTCGAAGAAGCAGCATTTTGGAGGAAAGGTAATGTACCTCATTAAACCAAATAATGCAGCCAGGAGAAGCAGACAACCTTTCAGACACACAGTTCCTTCAGGTCAAACATCACAATGAAATAATGCCCAAATTATTGCAGAAGTCTACTTATCTCCAGTGACAACAAATGTGCATTTGAGCTTGACCACTGCTTATTAAAGCCTTAACATTTTGGTTTGGGAATGCACACAAGCTCTGTATAGCACTGGGACAGAAAACTTCTCCATTTGAGCTGTACCAGAAAGAAAACCCAAACTGCAGAATTCTTTTATTCCTCCTCGAGCATATGAGTTAGTATTTTTGTACAAGTGAGTTGCACCTAACTTTATTACCCTACATCTCAAAGTCATAAAAATTCTTTTCATATAACACTCTAATCTTCCCCTTTATTGACTATGCCACCTAACCTTCTGTAAATGGCAAATTTCATTGGCACACTCTTGATTTTTCATAATGTTCCCTAGTGAAAACATTAAATTTGATCAGGCCTAAATCTGAGACAGCTGAAATTCAGCTGCAACTTCCCCCATTGTTTTGAATGTGAGACCTGAGACTGAAGCAAAGCTGATGTCCTAAGCCAAAGATAATAATTGAAATAACCTGTGCAATGCACTGCCCACCTGGGGCACCAGGATTTAAGGCAGAAAAGGGTAAATGGATGGGTTTGCTGTGTAGTTACTGCTGTGGGGTTTTCTCCCCCCCAAGGATAATAAAAACAGGCTCCAACAAGTTGAGAGGCTTTTCTCATATTTGGAGCATTCATCTAGAGCTGACTGGAGGGATTTGTCTATCAATCCTTCACACTTGGTGCTGCCCTGAACTGATCACCCCTTTAATTAACCATGTTAAACGAGCTCCCTGAAGCTTATGATGCTTCTGTCACTTGCCTGTGGGTTTCCTCTTCACTACAAGCCTGAGTGCTTCCATTAAGTTTACAGTGAGAAGAAACCAATAGAGGAAATGGTGAAGGATATCCCTGGGCTCCATTTGAAAGACTGTTAAAGAAAGGCTGCACAGCAAAAGAGAATTTAACAAAATCACACTTTGGGGTTTTTTTTATGCCTGGGGAAAAGAAAACAGAAAGAATGTATTTATTTTACTGTACTTAAAATGTCTTTTGTAATAGCAAAAAAAAAAAACAAACCCCCAAAAAAACTATTGCCAAGCAATGGCACCCAGCACAGAGGAAACAGTGCATGTAGCAGCTGTGATACCCTGAGCTGGTGAATCAGTGTTTGCAGTGGAAATGGGAATATTAATATCATGTGTATGGCCAGGAGCTGGAAACAAAGAAGGGTTTGCTTGGGCTGGAAAGAGGTGGACAACACCCACAGAGATTCTCCTCAAAAGCCTTGTCTGGATATTAAGAATGCAGTGGCTACCTTGGAGATCTGCAAAATTTTGTCAGGTCACTATCTGTAGCATCACCATTATCTCCTTTAATGAGCATTGTAAATGATGAAGTGTCAAACAATTAACACATTTCTCCCAGTCTTGCACTTAGGATAACACATATTTCCCAAGAGTGGGAAAGAATTTATTTGGCTTGCTTTCAATTTGTGCAAGGAGGGTACAAATGTAGCCTCAAGAGCAGCGAGTCTGGTACATCATTACCACTTTCTGCAGGTACACATTTAAAAAGTTAGGAAGCTTCTGCCCGAGTTCACAAAACTGATAATGATGAAGCAAATATGACTGTTGGCAAACACACATTTTGCAAAATGAGTTAAGTATTTTAGCACCTTGAAAAAGTAATGGAGATATGAAAATAATCTTCCTCCTTGCCTTCCTCTGAGCAAAGACAAAAGCCCACAAACTTTCAAAGCTCTAAAAAAATGTATACATTTTTAGTGGTTAATTCTTCATTCAGCCATCATCTTTTTAGCCAAACATTTATATTTTTTAACTTGGTGTGATGCAGGACAGACAATATGCAGATTATTTAGAGCTGGAACAGATAGATACAAACAATGACCTCTGAAAATTCATTGGAACCAGTTTCCCAGAACCAGGTTTCCATTTCTGTGTGTGCAACTCCTCTGGACAAACGAGAAAGTAATTCAGCTCCCTCCACCAGAGTCCTTAGTGCCACAAACACAACTTGAACCAAACTGCAACATTCCAGTTTCTGTCCTCAGAAAACAGAGAGCTTGTCCTGCCAGGAAATGCAGAGTGGAAGGAACACTGTCTGTGCCCCCTCCTCCCCAGGCTCCATCACATGCCAGTCACCATAATTAGTGAGAGTCAGAAGGAAAAGTCACAGCACAGCCAGGAAATGTACAGCATTATACATAAATAAAAGATTACTGCTCCACTGTGCTCTTGTCTCTTCTAATTCCTGCTTCTCCTCCCCACAGACCAATAGCAGTGTTGAATTCTGATGAAGCAAAGTGTGGTTCAACCTCAGGCATTTTTTGAGGCAGAGAGCAATTAATTGGCATTAAAGCAGCACACAGCAACTCACTTTCCTGTCAGGGGAATGGCCAGCTAAAGAGTTAACTTTGGCATTACCAGCAAACTCTAACCACAAGTTTAAATGCCTGCTTTATTTATCTATCCCCAATGCAAAGTAAGTGCTGCCCATTTCATCCAAGCATTTAAGAATGATTTTAATTCCAACCTGCCCATACAGTCCATGGAAGCCAAAAGACAAATCAAGTTCCTGCTAGTAAATACATGCTTAAATGTCTGCTGAATGGTGTGTGGGTGAATTAAGGATTGGGTGATAAACCTTGGGAGGAGAAAATTCAGTAAAATTTGCATCTGTGGCTCTCCAGACTCCAGAACAGAGAGGAGCAATTGCACCATGCCCTGTAAAATAGAAATGATCCATGACACCATGGCTACCTGTCTTTTGTTTCCTGAAAACACAGACCCCAAAACGGGGAGATAAAGGGGAGATAGAGACCCCAAAATTTATCCTGCCTCCCATTCTTGAGCCACCACTTAGAACTTTTCTGTTTCACCTTTGGAAAATCACTGTTAGCTCTGTGCCCCCTCTGCAGAGGGCCAGGGTGGGCACAGCTAGCAAAGAATGCAGAATGTTCAGCTTTTTTTCCTGGTTTTACTTTCAAAAAGCTGCATGGTTGACAGAACATATGAGACACAGCAAGATGGACAGTGTGCCTAGATCCTTCAAGTTTACAACTGTCAAAATTGTTAAACTGTGCTATTTTTAGTGAAATTACAATTTGGAACTGGCATGTTGATTCCACACAGTCGGAGCCTGCTTCAATGCAGTGAGCAAACTTTGATTTATTGCTCTTTTATTCAGGTCAGGAACCATAACCTCCAGAGCAGGGAATTCATTGGTTTTAGTGCTCTAGACAAGAGGTGAACGTGGCCTTCAAATTAAAGCTGTTTATGTTATGAAGGAGAGGACAATCTTCAAAGTGATGGAACTGGTTTTCCCTAATTAGCTAGAACTAAATTTGATGGCAACCTACTGAAACAGACAACAGGGTAGGAAAATAGAATTGTTCAACATGTTTAAGAGAAGAAATCTGGTAATCAGAAATTAGCCTAAGTGTAAAAAAACAACCTCCAAGAGAAACATTAAAGAAAAAAAAGTTAAAAGCTGAGAGATAATTAATTTTAAGCATAAATCATTCCTTACATAGATGGGGACTGGCAGCATTTTAAGATGGTGCCAGTGGAAGCATCCTAAATGTCTTGAAATTGAAATAGAAACCAGTCAGCTTCTGACAACAGTTAATTTCTCTCTTCCATAGAACCTCGGTTCAATGTTATTTGTGCATTCTCTATGCTTTGATCAATAATGTACCAGCACCTAAAGTACAAGCAGCAGCATCTGTACTCAAAGAAAAGAAAAGGAAGAAAAACAAACCACCCTGTGGAGTGAGGGAGGAGCTGAGCACTCCACCCAAGAACTGCTTCTCTAAATGTCCCAAAATCCGAGTGAGGAATTTGGCAGTTTCAGGAGCTGGCAACAGGAGCATCCCAACAAAAGCCAGCCAGGACTCCCTGGTGAGCTGTGCAATAGCAGGAGGGTTTGCTGATGAGTGGAAGAATTGTCTGGATTTGTGCTGCTGGGAGAGAACGAGGAGAAACCTGCTCCTTGTGGCATCCTGACAATTCACTAACATTCCCTCTCAGTCTGGTGGTGGCCAGGTTTGAAAAGTCTCATGTTATGACAGGTGTCAAGGAGAAGTATATACAGAGCCCTGCAGTCTTAAAACAAAGTCCATGAAAATATAACAAACCTTTAAACCCGGCACCATTCATTTAAAGTGAAAACAATTAAGCACCATTTTAAGCAAAGCAGCCAAGGGGAATGACAGAAATCAAACATTTTTATTTCCAGATTAAGTAACATTACGAGAAGAAAAACACAAAACACAAAGAATGAAAGGGATTGGTTCTGCATTGCTAAACCATAAGGGACAAAAACCAGTGTTGGCATAACATTTTTCATTAACTACAGCAAAAGCAAAACGTGCATATCAGTGTTACACATCCTTTTCTTGCCTAAGGCTGTGATTAAGTTCCCCAAACTTCCTTTGCTGTATAGCTTTTAATGCACCACCACATATTTTTCTGCTATCATTGAACATGTCAGAGAAATATCTCTGCAGCATGCTAAATCTAGGTTAAGACTCATGGAGACAAAGAGGGTTCTTTTTGTCCTACTCAGGATATTGAAATGGCCATGCTGAGGGATTTTTTCTACTCAATTCCATCCATTTCCGTGAAATAACCACCTCACTTTTGCTACAGCATGAGCCACAAGTGCTCAGGTGACTCAAGGAAATTATTATCTGACTGATAATGGCCACTGGAGAATTCCTCTTGCATAAGAAGCTATCCTGATATGAATCTGATAAAAGCAACATGGTCTCCTCCCATGTAAATTCCTTTCAATCTCTCCTGTGTACAGGGAACAGAGCAGAAGAAAATGTGCTCTGTTGGATCTTACAGAAGCACATAAGAAAGAAGAGTTCCTCGATTTTTCATCTCACTGCATCCCCGAATGATGAAACATTTCCTTGACAGAATTCCCTGTCCTTTACCAAAGGCCACAATCCATAACAAGTGATGAGTTTGAACATCAGTGCCTGTAAAATCTGCTCCTGGCAGAGCCCCAGAGTGCTGGGAGCTGAGCAGGCTCCAGCAGGGTACCTGTGGGGGTGTGAGCTGGGCTGTGCACCCCTCATCAGTGCTTTGTCATCAGTCTCTGCTTTCCCTCAGAGCCAGGATTAATGGAAACACCATTGAGGTGATTCTCGTGTTGGGGCTTGGATGTTTATTGTATCTTACCAAAAATCACAGAAAGTACAACAGCACCTCCAGCTCCTTGCTACAAGTGGGAAAAATGGCCCCAGCTGAGCCTGCTCCAAGGCCTTTGAAAGCTGAACAAACCAACAGAAGTTTAACACCTACATTATTTATCCTTTTGACCCAATAATAGATTCCCACGACCCTCAGGGTGACATTTGACTGACCAACCAAAGGTCACTGCCTGAGCTCTGTGAAGAAGAAGATGAACAAAGAGAAAGACACCACCCAAAATTCTCCATCTTGTCCCATATCCACCACTATCCTATAAAAACCTCAAATTTAAACCCCATCACCCAGTGACAATAAACACATCTAACCCACTGCACATTTGTGATTTCTAACTCATTATTCAGATTTCCAAGCCTCCTCTAAGGTTTCAGGTCCAGAGCAGTGTTTTCCAGGGGGTCTGTGCCTGGAAGCACAGAAAGCTCCAAAATTCCAGATTCCTGGGATCCAACAGGCACCCAGTGTGGGGACAGCACCAGGGCTGGGGGCTGCCAGCTCCTCTGGGAGCAGAGCCAGCATCTCCCTCCTCCCACCCAGGAGAAGGGCAGCGTTTAGAGCAGCACCCACTGCAGTGCTCAGAGAAATCACAGGGAATTCAGATATTATTCATTAGGTGTTACAAACGGCCAGGACTTGGTGACAAACTTCCCCGTGCGAGTGATTTCCATTGTGCGACGCGCAATTCAAATTGTGCCGACTTCAGCTCCCTCCAGCCTCGTGAATTTTCGGAAACTGGGGTAATATTTCAATATCAATAAAACAAGACCAGCTGTTGAACTGATATAGAAAACTTCTTTGGCCTGAGCTAGCGAGCTGAATTTTCCCTGCAGCAGAAGGAATTTTGATCAGGCTCAGATGCGCTGGCGTGGCACACACGCTCCTGCCTGGAGACACGTGCACAACAGGGGAGGGAAATGAACTGAATCCAGCTCTGGAACTGAGAAATTAACTGCATCCAGCTCTGGAACTGAGAGAATTTAACTGCATCCATATCTGGAACTGAGAAAAATTAACTGCATCCTGTTCTGGAACTGAGAGAATTTAACTGCATCCAGCTCTGGAACTGAGAAATTAACTGAATCCAGCTCTGGAACTGAGAAATTAACTGCATCCAGCTCTGGAACTGAGAGAAATTAACTGAATCCAGATCTGGAACAGAGAAATTAACTGCATCCAGCTCTGGAACTGAGAGAATTTAACTGCATCCAGATCTGGAACAGAGAAATTAACTGCATCCAGCTCTGGAACTGAGAGAATTTAACTGCATCCAGCTCTGGAACTGAGAAATGAACTGAATCCAGATCTGGAACAGAGAAATTAACTGCATCCTGTACTGGAACTGAGAAATTAACTGCATCCAGCTGTGGACCTGAGAGAACTGAGCTGCATCCAGCTCTGGAAAGAGGAGGGACAGGGACAAGGACAGGGACAGCTCCCATGGGACAGGGACAAGGACAGCTGCTGTGGACAGGACAGGGACAGCTCCTGCTCCCTCCACCCTCCCGAGCTCTTCCCTCGGTGAAGGATTCGAGCCTCAGGGTGAAACTCGGGGGAAACGGGCACGATTTGCATTTCACACCGAACAAATGGTGAGAGAAAAAAAAAAAGGAGGCAAACATCAATTCCTGACTGCTCAAATCTGCCAAAGGCACTCTGATTGTACCTTTCACTTGCAAACACCTCGGTGAGAAAACCGGGTTATTTTAGGCTTTTGTAGTTCTGTAGGCACTGGGTTTGCACTGGTTTGGAGATCAATATGAGAGTACTGAGCTATCCACATAATTCTATATTTCAAACCTTGACTGGCTTTTTCAGGCACCATTAAAATCTCATTTATGCGCTGAGCTTAGCATGAAGCAAATGTACAAGTTGTGTACATGTCAAGCTTAGTGCCACCAAGACAATTTAAGAGAGAGGCACACAGTCAAGTGCTCTTGTCACAGCTACAGGAAAAAAATAAAGATGTTTATTCTAGTAAGGCTCCTCCACTGTGCCCTTCCCAGCAGAATCAAGGGATTAAGTGTGATGATACGATGACCAAAATGAAATACAGATAGTCCATCATTATTCAGGAGTGTCAAAGTGAATTTTATGCTATTAAATATATCACCCCTGAAAGAACAGCCTGAGGTTTAGGCAACTCAATTAGTAATTGAGTGTGTGCCCAAGGAATTTGTGTGTAGTCCAAATAAACACAGGGTACAAGAAACTCACAGTCCAGTGTAACTCTTCTGTTCTAGGCCAGAACCCCAGGACTAAATATTTGCATTTCAGTTTTCATTTCAGGTCCCCACTGGGCCTCCTGGAGGCTGTAAAGCACGATGTTGTTTTCTTTTTCCCTGATTTTAATTTTCCACACAACTCCGCGTTGCCAAAATCTGCCTGGAAACTGAATACAGGAAACAAGGAAAGTCAGCATTTCAGAATTCAGAAAATCAAAAATGTCAATAATAGGATTTTCAGGAGGTCACAATTAGTAGACTTTCAACAAACTTCTGAATTCTAAGGAGGTTCAGGCTGATTTAGAAGGGTAAGTCAAAGCAAAATACCAAAATTTTTGTTGTGCCATATATCAACAATTACTGTTAACACACAGCATTTGATTTAATCCCAGTTTCACATTTCCACTGACAGTCTCCATAAAATCAGTGAAAATTTAGTTACTGGATTTCTCATGCCATTCTCCCAAGCGTTGAGAAAGTTTTAGACTCTGTCTGTAACAGATCATTTAATATTGCCAGTAAAACATCTCATGCAGAAGCCAGTAAATAAAAGAGTTTCTCCTGTCTTACTTCTAATGCACTCTGTAATGTGTGAAATCTCTCCTTGGCAGGAGGGAACAGGGCACTGCTTTCTGTCTTCCTTCCTCAATTTCTTAATTCTCTATGGACCCAGAAACCCTAAAAAATGACTCAACTCCTTTATCTGACCCCAAAAAACCCCAAAAAAACCTCTTTATCTCCTACAGCAAGAAATTAAAGGCAGTTATTTTATAAGCATCACTTAAAGGATGCTCCAGCACGAGCTGTTACACTTCACACACACCAGCCATCTCCTGTCAGAAGAAATAATTAATTATTAGCATTGCTCCAAGTTTTGTGACACCCCATGACGAGCTGGGTGAGGCCCAGGAGTGTCACAAAATGTGCAGTGACATCAGCTGGGGTGGGGCAAGCAGCACCTGCAGCAAAGCCCCTCTGGGGGCTCCAGGAGGATGAATTTAATGTGGAACAGGCACAGAACGACCCTGCTGGGGTGGTGGGATCCTCTCAGAGCCCGATTTGTTCAGCTTTCCAAAATGAGAGCTGCAAACTGCTCCGACTGCTGCCCACAAATACAGCCAGGGAACACACGCCCAAGCTGAAAAATAACATTGACAGAGGAGCTGGAGTGCAGCAAGTGGTCATGATGAAACTGCAGCTGGAAAAGTCACACGAAGAATTACTGCCTTTGGGGCAACGGGGCTCCAAAACTCTCTCCTCCCCTTAACAACTGGACAAAATGCTTGACTTGTTTGAGGAAAGAACTCAGACAATTTAAATCATGATTTTTGCAGCCCAGAAGTCTGGATTTTGTAACTTTAAAGATGATGTGATTTTTGGGATGGCATCTTCTCTCTGGTATGAGACAAATGTTTGTGCAGGTCTCCTCTGATGCCAGAGCAACCATTTCATGTTCTTAGTTTCACAACAATTCTTGTTTACAAGCTCTGTACTTTCCTTTTTAACCAAGTTAAGGTGCTACAGGGACACACAGGTTTCATATCAAAGGGAACAACAATATCCAGTGAATTCCTCCTCAGGCTGGAAATCCAGAACTGCTGGGAGAAAAAGATCCTCTTCAGACTCAAGTCTTCCAAAATTTTCCCAAGCTTTTCTCCTTTCATCTCCAGAAGTCTCCCCTCCATCTCAATTCCCTTTTAACTCTAACCTCACAATCACAGACAGTCCGTGTGTCTGCACCACACTGGCAGACATTATATTCTCAATATTTTATTGCAGCTATTAAAAGCCATCACAAGATTGGTTTGTTTCTGAGCTGAACAAAGCCATATTAAATGAAAAGCACAGTGCAGGAGTAGAGGAAGAGCTCTACAATCATAGTTGACAGCTTAGCTATTTATGCTGTAAATGCATCATAAATAATTTCTGAAGTCTTCCTACATTTCTCTACTTGGTCTGTAGGAGGCTCATGAATAGATTGATAGATCTTTATGGAGCAGTGATCCCCAAACCTCGCAGGGAGGCAGTGCCAGAGCCTGCTGCCCCCAGTGCAGGGCTGGTGGTGATCCACAGAGCTGCCCTGCACAGCCACAGTTTGGGAACCTGCCCCAAATCAGCACCACAGATGGATTTTATACCTCAAACCCCCACAACAATTCCCAGAGACCCTGAGAACAGGCAAATGCACACCCAGTTCAGCTTGCCCAGGGCTGTGTCCTGTTGCTCCACCTCCCCATGCCCTGACCTCTGGCACTCCCCCTTGCTGCCTCCTGCACTCCCTGCCCTTCCTTTGATGGAAATTTTTGTTAATGATCCTTTTTAGCTTCCCTTGAGCTGACCCCAGCCCTCAGAAGACCTTTTGCTTTTCTAAACCTTCTCCTCCAACCTGCACCTGCCCCTACTCCTCTTTCTCTTTGTCACCTTTGTCCCTTTTCATCAGCTGTGCCCTCTGATCTGATCTCACCCTTTTGCTCTGTTAATTCCTGTCCCTTCCTCCTGCAGCTCCTGGCCTTGGCTTCCTCTGGTCACCGACAGCTCCAGCCACCCCCAGCACCAGGGACAGGCAACTCCTGCAGCACCTCAGCTGGGCAAAGGCACAGAACTCATTCCTCTGCAGAGATTCACTGACACGTGCTTCCCCATGTGAAAAAGGGGGCAATACTTGCTTTTTCATTAAAAAAGTAGATTGTATTTTTAATATTTGCTGAGAAAAATTTTCTAGAGACATTTTCTTCCCAGCAGAAAAAAAAAGAAACTAGAACAATGACGAAAATTTGCCAAGGTTTTGCGACACTGGAATTTACAAGTGGTGGTATTTATACGAAAATAAGGTTATTTACTAACATAAAACAACCTACAACGCTTAAAACTGACAGAAATTTATGTAATTAAAAAAAACCATCAAGATTTATTAAATAAAAACATACCACCTACCAACAGAAACATTAAAAAAAGAAAAATAATTTTAAAAATGCAAATTATTTGCACACCAAATTCTCCTGCAGGTATCTGGTGTTTGCCAGCTGAGCAATGCCAGCCTCTGGCCTGACCCTGCAGGGATGTTCCTGCCCAGCTCTGTCCCTTCATCCACTTTGTCCTGCCCACACATCTCTGTCCCAGCCCCAGCTGCAGCCTCTGGAATAGCCCTGATATCTGGAATACTCCCTAATATCTGGAATATTCCCTAATATCTGGAATATCCCTGATGTCTGGAATAACCCTGATTTCTGGAATAACCCTGATATTTGGAATATCCTTGATTTCTGGAATATCCCTGATTTCTGGAATAGCCCCGATATCTGGAATAGCCCTGATTTCTGGAAAATCCCTGGTTTATGGAATATCCCTGATGTCTGGAATAGCCCCAATATCTGGAATATTCCCTAATTTCTGGAATATCCCTGATATCTGGAATATTCTTGATATCTGGAATAACCCTGATATCTGAAATATCCCTGGTGTCTGGAATATCTGTGATTTCTGGAATATCCCTGATATCTGGAATATCCCTGATTTCTGGAATAGTCCTGATTTCTAGAATAGTCCTGATTTCTGGAACAGCCCTGGTGTCTGGAATATCCCTGAGCACAGAGCTGCACACTGGGAGAGCAGGTGACTCGGGATCCTTCCCGCCAGCCTCGAGTTTGGAGCAATTTTGGGCATTCAGCCTGGCCTGAGCAGCACCTGGACAGCTCCCCCACAGCAAACACTGCACACAAAAGGCACCGCCGAGCTGCTCTTTCAAACCTTAAAATACTCAACGCTTTCCAGGCCAATTTATTATTCACTTGCTCAGAAATGACAATTTGAGTGTGCTGCTGAATCCTCACTGCCCCCCTCTGTACACAGCATGCCTAACTGTGCTGCTCAGCAGCTCTGTCACAGCCCTGGCAGCTCCAGCTCAGCTCTCCAGGCTCTGCCCTGAGCAGAGTTTTGTGCAGAGATTTCTCTGCCTTGGCCCCTCTGGACAGACTGGCTGAGAAAACTCAGGAGTGCTCTTCTTGCATGCCAGAGTCGGAGCAGGGAGGTTTTATCAGCAGATTCAGCTCTGCTCCTTACTTTGGCACTGCTGGGGATGCAAAATTCCACAAGGTAGCCCTGTGGATCTTCCAGCCCTCAGTACCCCCAAAACAACCTCTGGAAGATGAGGAATGCACAAGTGATGGATCTTGGCACAGACAGCTCCTAATTTTGTTCTGGCCACTGAGGAGTTAAGTCATTGTAAAAATTCTCTGCTTCTATCTGGCAGAAGTCATGCAAGATGGAACAAGCAGCATTTACACACCCTTACTTGTAAGGTGCTTTACAAATATTAACCCACATGGGAAGTTAAACTGAATAGGATCCCACAAATAAGGAGATTGGGAAACAGGGAAAATGGCTCCTGCTTTGAGCCTGTTCTTTACAAGTTAACAGCGTGGAAGGGCTTGGCAAGTAAAGCAACAGTGGGGGAGGCAAGGAGAAATTCAGAGATAATAAAGGTGGTCTGTAGTGCAGTGAAAGACCCAACAGGGATAACCAGAAAAGGAGAGAAACCAAGGAATCTGGGCAGTCAGATGAGGACATCTGCAGAAGGAATGTGAAAAAGAGATAAAGACAGGGTGACAGAACAGCAGTTTCAAGGTGTACTGCAAGTATTGGAGATACAACATGGTGCAGAGTCACCTTATGCAATAATACTGTGGAGAAGCAGGGAAAGAGCAGCATGAGCACCTTTCACAATCAAAATCCCTGCAGAGACTCACAGCGAGGAACAGCAAGGTCCATAAAGACCTCCACAATCAGACTCAAATATAGCTGAAATCTTAATGTTATCATAAAGATAAATCCTGACAAAAATCTTCCCTAAGCTTAACAAAAAGGAAAGGAGAAGGCAAATATCAGCTGGAGTGATTACTGTGTTTCAGTGGCTTGGCACAGGTAAGAACTGGAGAGCTCCCACTTCAGTCCTCCTCCCTGGGCAATCTCATCACAAACAGCTTCAGGAGATATTCTCTGTGGCACCCATAATATTCACATAATGCTATAAGAGACTTGCAATAACATTCATTGTTTGAAAGGAAAAAAACCCTGGATCTACTGTCCAATCACCAAAGGATCCTAAGCCTGTAATTTAATACAGATGTGAGAGCTTTCATCAGGAGAGGTTTTTGGGCAGCACCAGTGAGGCCTCATCTGGAATAGTCTGAAAGGTTCCACCCAAGGAAAATAAATTCAATCTGCATTCGTAGTGGTATGACTGAGGGAATTAAAGCTTCTTTTAAAGAGGAGGCTTTTGGTTTGTATAACCTCACAAAATGAAAGTTGAGACAGATGTTATCTATTTTTCACTCTCCCTCACCATAGAACTAACCTGCAACGAGGGCAAAGAGCATTTTAACTAAAGGCTGATGCTGGCACAAGAACAAATGTTATAAATTGGCCATAAATATATCCTAGATTAGAAATGACAGTATAACTATCATATAAGCAAGGAGTAAAAAGGGGATAGATAGGAACAACAGATGCAAGAAACCACAGCCATTTAGACTGATGAATATAAAATATTAGTTCCACAGACCTGGCTGCATGAGCCTGGATTTGATGACACACAGGGTTGGTTCTCCTGGTTCCCCAAGTCCATCAGACTTTTCCCAGTTCAGGTCCAGGCTCATGCAGCCCTGCCACACAATCTGACTCACCCACACTGTCAGGAGGATCCATGGTGAATTACTGACTCATGTGAATTAGGGAGTGAAAAACCAGGCTTGCCAGATGTGCTTTTTTCACATATTTTGACAATTATGGTTCAGCTTAATCATTTATGATAATACTTCATAATGTTCTAGCAAATGCTCTGGTGTATACTTTGCAAAAAATAATGAAGTCTTAAGTAACATGGCAACTCACTCAGCTTTTAAATCTTTGCTGAGAAGCAGGAGGAAGCAGCCAGTGTTTTGTGCAGATTATGGAGAGTTATTGTAGTGAAATTAGGAACACTTCCATTATTGCTTCCCCATCAGGTTCTTAAGTATTTACTACTGTAAAAACACCGTGGTTCTACAGCAACAAGACACCCTCAAATGAGATCAAATCAGAGCAGAGCTGCAGAGCTCTGAAGCAATGCTATTAAAGAGAAACATGGGGTTATACAATAGAAACCATGGCAAAGGACTAACAGTTTCTGTGTCTGCATTCAGCTCTGTACTCTTAATTCTCATTGCAAGTCAGCTGTCAAAGTCCTAAATAACAACCTTCTAATCACAGCTTTGCTCAGCAAAAGCTGCAAGCTATCATAAAAGTGCTGCTTCTACTTAAAAAAAAAAAAAAAAAAAAGGCATCTCAAAAAATTATTCTAATCGAAATTTTCCATCTGACTCCTTTATCACAACTTCTGGCCAGGGCTGGAGAAGCACCAGAAAATGAATCACGTGATCTGGCAGAGCTCATTTAGAGCACACACCAAAGTTGATATAAGCACTTCAACATCTTGTGACAGCACCACAGACACTGCCTCAGCTGTGAGAAATGTCAGCAGCTGAACAGTGCCTCTACTTAATTTCAAGGAAATTAAGGAAGCCAGTGGCATTCACAGGAAATTCCCATTTCCCAACTTCCTTGTTTGGCTGATTGGCAGCAGTTGCCATTACAACATAAGGTGGGAAATAGGAACAACTTGCACAGATCTCTCATATGTTTCACATTCTGTGAGTGTTTAGGTGGAAGGAGTTATTGTTCCAAGGCTCAGGGAGAGGTAACAGAGCATTCAGTGCAGATGCAAGTCTGAGGCACTCTCCATTTCAGAACATCAGAATCCCTCCAAATGTTGTGCCAATGGAGACAGTAAACTGACAAGAAATGTAGATCAATGTTCTTTAAACATTTCAGCTTTTCTGATAAGCAAACATTTCAGTCTGTGTAATATTGTCAAACTACAGCTGCAGAGAATTTTGAAGAGGCTCCTGTGTGCGCTTTAAATATTCCTATTTCTCTCTACCAGAAAATGTTCTCAAGAGAGCAGAACGCCAACACAATCCTGTTCTGAGTGCATCACTTCCCTGTGCGAGCGTGGCAGAGCTCAGGAGAGCCTGGAGCTCGCTGCCACTGCCTGAGCCAGGCACTCCAGAGCTGCAGCAGCACCAGCAGGGACATCCTGCACCCCTGCATTTGTGCACAAAAAACTTAAATGGCATTGCAGAGAGAGACAGAGAGGATTTGGCAAAGCAGGCAGAAGGCGACAGGCACTACGCTGCCATTAAATTAGCATTTAATCTTGCCTTCACAAGATGCAGCGTTTTCCTGAGAAATGTGATCTTTGCCAGATACCAGACGCGGGGATCTGTCAAATAATCAAAAAGCTGATTTCCTACCACAGAAAAACCTTTCCATGAAATAAGACTTTTTGAATGACACACGGAGAAATTACAGGGAGGTACTGAATGCTTCACTATGATGGGAAGAAAGATTCTAAAGAGCTCACACTAAAAAGTAAAACAGTAAAACTAAGAAGATTTTATATACATGTGGAGGAATCGATATAAAATTGAGACTCCATCATTCAAATTGAGTCCAAAAGGTGCAAGGAGATAAACAGGGTAATGTACTGAAGTCCTGATGGCCTCGGGAAACTCTGTCCCATGTGATGACAGGGGAAAAGTGATTTGGACAATTAGGTCCATGTTCTGCACGTGCACAGTAAATTCAGAGGTAGGAAACAACTCTGCAAGTGAGAGCTGTTTTTGTAGCAGGCTTTCCACATCAACCAGTGAAGCTCTCAAACTGCTCACAGCTAGGAAAACAAGAAAATATTCTGTAAAAATAAATGATGATTCCCTACCCACTTCAGTATTTTTCTTTGTAGCTTTCTCCTTTCTTTTTACTTTTGCTATCAAATCCAGGAATGAAGAACAAAAAGCTTGTCTTAGGCAGTTTCTGGATGTGACAGCAATGGCCACTGGCATTCCAACATAGAGCATTTTACAGTTCTGTTTGGTGAGAGAAATGAATCTGTACTTGTGAGACACCAAGCAAAGGTGTTCTCCAGATGGCAGAAATTTCCTCTACTTAGGAGAAAAAATACAAGAAAACAAATAGCAAGAACTGTGTTAAACTTTCCAAAAGGCAGGAAACAATAACATGCACCCTGCAATGCCTATCAATATTTTGGCTATGGCTTTGCCAAATAAAAACCTTCACCCAGCTGACTCATCCTTACTCTTCACAATAGCCAAGATTCATCATCTAAAGCAAAGGCAGGAATAAAAGTAAGAACTAGAAAAGTGAATGTTCGTGTCATATTTCAAAGAGATTGAGCTCTGCAGGTTTTACAAACACTTCAAGGGAATTTGAGTTACAGTGTTTGAGCTCATTACAAGAGCTCAAAATCGAAGAAGATCAGAAATGCCAAGAAAAAACAAAAGATATGTCTAGCATCTTCCAGAAAATCAACTCATCTCTATGATTTTACATCAACATATAAAATGATAGTAACAAAAGAGTCAAACACCTTTGCATCAAGTTGGTTCTACAAAGTGACATTAAAACATTGTGAGTTTGTGTGGGTTTCTGAAAGCAGAGCCTCCACATCGATACAAAAGCTGAGGCAGGCAGCCTTCCAACCTGATGGAACAAAGATACCAGTGCAGCTTTGAGAGAAGCTGTTCTCTGCCTCTCAGTGGCTTTGCCATGTCACCACTGCCGTGTCACCCCCCTGCTCAGTGTCCCTGTGGGTCACTGCACTGCTCTGCACTCCCTCTCCAGTTCACTTTTTTGAATTTTTCCTCTCACCCTTCAGCTGTCCTGGGCTGGGGGAGCACTCAGGATGGGGAGGCTGCTCCTGCCAACTCCCAGTCTCAGTTTTAAACTGAGAAAATGGATAAAATAATACAAAATGAAATGGGTACCTGCAGGGAAAGCTGTGAGGAAGGTACAGCTCAACACATTCCCAGCTGTTAAACATGATTCATCCCTAACAGCAACATTTCAGAGGCACAGAGAACACAGCCAGGTGACTGAACAACACCAAATTTACAGAAAATGAACCATTTCCTGACTGACTGCTGTGCTGTCTGCACCCCTGGCACAGCACTGAGCTCCTGCTGGCACTTCACACCCTGCTGCAGCCACAGGTTGCCATGGGGAGCTGGGGAGGAAGGCAGCTGGCACTCCAAGGTATGAAGTGATACAGCCTTCTCCAATGGCTCAACACGAGGAAAAAAACTCTCAGGTCTTATCTTGTATTGATTCAGCTCTTCACACAACTGTTAAAGCAAAAATCTCTCGTCCTCCCTGGACAAAAAAAATAAAATAAATAAGAATCAAGCAATTTTACAGCATAGAGACGTTTTGTTCCAGACAGTATTTACTTCTCTACAGGATTAAGCAGGCATCTATTCTCAAGGAGCACAAGGGATAACCTGGATTAAGTTTGTTGCTTCTCCTAGTGAGAAATAACTTGTTTGTCAAATATTTTTGAAGTAACTGTGACATCCAGAAAGTCTACTTGAATCTGGGAAGCAGAGAAAAGTGCTAGTGAAGAAAAAAGCTTAGGAAGCAAACATGCCATCAAGAAAAATAATGTCCTGAATAGCTACATTGCAAATCCTTATTGGTATATATCTATCTGACTTCCTCTGGAAAAATACACCAGGGGCCCATAGCTGGGGAGAAGGAAAAACAACATCCAGCAGAACAATAAGAGATCCTGAAGGAAGCATATATAATAAAAAAAGAGCTATAAACACTTAGCAAGATAGCAACAATTGTTTCCTTGAAACTTAGCACCTCATTTGGTAACAAAAAAAGATTTCCAGCAAAGCGAAAGCCACATGTTTTGTTGCTCTAATTCAGACTATCCATTCTGCTGCAATCCTTACATCCATCCCAGGATGTTCTCTCGTGGATTTGGATGTTTAACACCTCCAGACCCCAGAGCAGCTCCTGCCTGGGAACAGGAGGATGGAGAAGGATCTTTCAGCCCAGGTGTGAGGGAGGCACAAAGCCGTGGCTGTTCTCTGACCTTGAGGTGACCACACAGAGAATGAAACACAAACCCTGCCACAATCCTGAAGGGTCAAGCTACGAGCAGAACAATTCTGGCTGTGCAAGCAAACCACTGACAGGATGGCACGGAAGGAGGAAACCCAAGCTTCCAGGAATGCTGTGAGATGCTGGGAGCAGGGAAGGACCCAGGGCTCTGCAGGTGGCACCCAGGGCTCTGTGACAGCCACAATCCATTGCTGGTTCAGCTCATGTCCTGTGTGCTCTGCAGACCTGCTGCATGCAGGCAAGCTGCAGATATCCAGAAAGCTGACTGCTGGAAGAGACAGAGTCAAAAGCCTATCTCAACCAGAAGAATTTTATAAGAATATTCCAGCAAGGCACAGGTAGGGAGATCTTTGAGATCCCCATAGCATGAAATGGTCACAGATGTCTCACATGGTCGACGAGGGCAGTTCATGCTCACAAATGCCTGCAAATTTCCAGCAACAAATCCACTGCAGTGAATCACAGGAGGAACAAATATTTAAACACCAGAAACATTATCTGGTTATTCCTGCTGGATGCTAAGATGAAAATGACAACTATTAAACCTACACATTTGTTCTTCTCTTGTTATAAGGGCCTGAAAGGGGACAACTTTCTTGAAACTGTGACAGCACTTAGGAAATGGAAAGTACATGCTGATAACAGCAAGTGCCCCCCTCCCCCAGTGACAGATGGACAAATGTGTGCTAGCAGAGATGTTTTGTTCTTCCTGGGCAAAGTCAAACCAGACCCAGCCGCAGACGTGGCAGCGACAGCGTGAGCAGCACTCCCACCTCACTGCTGAGCATCCTTGAGAAACTATTAATTAGTTACAAAGTTTAAATAGGCACCTTGCACTGGGCTCTTTATGAAACCGTGTTATTCATCTCAATTAAGTGGAACCCCACAGAATGGCTGTGGGGAGTTCAGAATAACACCAACTTTTTTCAGAAGCCTCTTTTCTTATTTTACTGCTTTCACTTCTTCTGTTAATTGCCTAATTCCACCTTTTCCTGACTGCACTCCCCTTGGGAGGTAAAGACCACTTAGCTATTTATTCACACGAGCAATGGGGCTTGGGAAAAAAAACTAACAAAAAAACCCCCAAACTGTTCACATTTTCAGACATCTGACAAATGAGACTAACTCATTAGTAATTAAAAAGTATAGCACTTTGAATGCTCATCTTACTGGCACAGTGGCGGGTGGAGGGAGGAAAGCAGAGCAGCTTTGGAGAATGGCTGTGGGTATGTTTGCTCACATGAGAAAGGTGAAATTCTCCCAGTCCCCCCTTCCTTCATCTGCAGTCACTGACTGGGCTCCCCAAGGCTCCCATGGGATTTGGACTCTGTGGCTGCTGATAGGCAGGAGGATTTTCATCTGGTACCATTTCTGAAAAGTCAGAGTGCCTGGGAGTTCCATCTAAACATCACCCTTGTGCCTCTAAAGGAAGAGACAGGTGCAGGGAACATTGTTGGGATCAGGCTTTGAAGAGGAAACGGCAACTCACCTGCTCTAATATGGTAATTGTGCTCTAATTTTGATTGCAAAGAACAATCTCTAGGTGTAGTTACACCTAGACAAGAACAAACATCCTTGTCAGGATACTCTGCCCTATTGACTTCCAGCAAAATCTTCTGTTATTGCCCAGGAAATAATAGCAACACTTTGAAAACCTCAGCTTCTCGAGTTGTTTTAGGATTTTTTGTTAAGTAATGTTTTACATCTGTGAAAGAAGTCAAAGTTGGGAAAGTTTTAACTCTATGAATAACAGGCTTAAAAATTTGAAACAAAATTTCTGTAAAAAAATTAACACATTGATTTTATTATTACTTGCAGTTGGTAATTCTGCATTTCACTGGATTTGGATTCAAAATAGTTGGCTTCACCTTTTGTCCTTCCTCTGATATTCAGTATTTTCCTATCTCAGTATGTACTGCAACGTTTAATTTGGATTTTCTGTGCCAGATTTGTATTTCTACTAATATCATGCTTTCAAGTTTCTTTGCTAATGTATCATTTTGGCATATGCTGACTGAAACAACAATTAAAGTATGCTGGTTCTTGCAAGGAAGAAAGAGATTTTCAGTCCTACCTGGAGGCAGAGGTGCTGTATTAGACCATGGTCAAAAGAATTCCTTTTGACAGCACTGTTAAAAACATCTCCAGAACAAGGCTCTGCTCTAAAGCTGTTTGCAGCTTTCTGAGCACACCAGTCCCTTGTCCTTGCTCATTGTCACCATCCTGAGTTCCATATCTGAAAGTTTCAATGACCAACTCCCACTCTAGAAATGTCTTGCAGACTCAGGATTCTGGCTTAGCCACATTTCTTTTTCCTCCTGAGCTTCTCCTTGCTGTTCTAATGCAATAAAAACCATCTGCAAATAGTGAGACCCATAAATAATAACATCAATAATGCTAACTGTGCATCTTCACCCCCTTTCAGATGGACACTCCCCCAGCCCAGGACAGTGCTGTCCTTTCACCTCTCTCCCAGCTCCTCTGGGACTCTGGGGACCACAAAGGCTTTGGGTTCTTTCACCCAGACACCTGTTCCCTCACCCCAGTACACAACTGGTGCTCCAAACTGGGGCCAGTGGGGCCCAGCCACATCCAGGCTCCCCTGAGAGGATTTTAGAAAACCAGAGGGACCTTTCTGCACCTGGAGCCTTTTTAATAAACTTTGTCTGGAGCTCCCCCTCCACCCACAACACAAACAGAACACCCTTCGATTATGGCGTTAAGTTCATTATTAACCATGCTAATCTAAACTCAACAAAATCCCCGTTTTTTAAATAATTAATTAGCAAATGACAGCATAAGTGGTTTTGTATTGAGTATAAACCTCTGAAATCAATGAAGCTGTTTTACATGAAAGAAATTTATTATTTTAAACACCTTAATAGTGTCAGGAGACTTGCATCAACATTAATCTCAGGCAGAGAACATATTCAAAAACACAGCTCTCATTGGGAACAAGACTCATTAATAGTTTGCAATAAATATGATGTGCTGAGACAAGCATCCAAGCTCACCAATTTTTGGTCTTTTCTGAATTCTTCTCAGCTATAATTAACCCAGCAGCAAATTTGGGCTCTTCTAGGGCAGAGGTCTGTGAACTCTGTGCTTTGACCTGCAGTTCAATTATTGTCAGGGCAAAGAGGATACTCTAACAGCAAGTTTGGAAACCTCAGTTATTAGGGCTTGATCCTGAAATTGGCTCAATACTTAAAGGAGATGAGCAGGATGGGGTCAGCTGATGCTGCTAATTGTGTGTGACATCATCACACATGTTGGAGAATTGTCTCCATTGTGTGAAGACAAAGTGACAGCCCAGCACTGATCAATTCTGCAATAAACTGCTGCTCTGCTGGGCTTGGAGACTTGAATGTTGAGGAGGTGAGAAACATTGAACAGGAATCCCATTCCCCACAAAAAATCAACCCCCAAGCACAGAGCCATTAAAAGGGGCTGTGCTGTGCTAGGGGTGGATTTGTTTCCCTGGGTCAGGGCTGATCTCTGTGTCCAGACACGCTGGCAGGAATCTGTGCTGTAAAATCCTTTCCTCCAGTGAGCTCTGCAACAACTGAACAGCAAATCAGCACCTGAGCCATTTCCTGAGGAACACCCCAAGCTGTGCATGCAGCCACTCCGTTGCCATTTCCCCTTCTTTACTTATGCCCCAAAACCAAAAGCACATCAATAACCAGGGGAGTGTCCTACACAGTGCAAAACACAGATGTGGCTATGGAATAACCATCAGGGCTCATGTCAGCTGTGGTAACCCTGAGGGAAATAAAACACCTCCAAAAGATGCTGCAAGACAAGCTCTGGAGCCTTGCAGCACAATCAGGGGCTAAAATCAGACTCCAAATGCAATTTCAGAGAACCAAAGTCTACCCCAAAATTACTGAAAATGCCTGAAACCATAAACAAAACCCAGTTCACAATAACACAGGTTTTTACTCTTCCTATAACAGACTCCATCAAAGGAAATTAAAAGCTTCCAAATGCTTTTCCCAGATTCCAATGGAATATTTAATTGTTTGGGAGGAAGCAGTTTTGCATGGCAATAATAGCTGGCATAAAATAATTCAAGTCAGAAATGGCAACAGGATCTTCCTGGGGAAAAGTCTCTACCTTTGGAGCACGCTTCCCTTCAGCACAACAAAAGCCCAGATGTGGGACCTTAAATCCACTGCATTATTGTCTCAGGGCAAATGACAAATGTATTCATAGTTTCTCTGGGTTTTTTGTTAACAGGGTAAAAAAACCTTTTCTGTTTTGACCTCAAATTTCTTGTGCTTGCTGCATAGTCTTCTGGCTCTTGTTTTGAATATTTATATTATTCTGAGTAATTGCATGCTGGCGGTTTTCATAATCACTAATTGCACTAGATGACTCTTGTGATCACAAATAAAACATTTGGGAGGGAATAAATGAATGGAACCATCCTCAGAATCAATAACTGCTGAAGTCTTCCTACATACAGATAAATCTTGCCTTTTGTGCACAGAATAAGTTATCTAATATTTTCATCTTCATTGTTGATGCAGGAGCAAACTTTTTTGTTCATTCTTAAATTTAGCATTGTGTCAGATTCCTCACTGTCTCTCATGTACTTTGAACTGGCAGAGAAAATAATCCATTTGTGTTGGATCTGGATAATGGAAACTTATAAAATAAATTCAAGGAATTGAAATGAAAACAGTACACAGAAAAATAAAAATAAAAAATAAAAGGACAACAGCACCGCATTTCTTTGTTGGTGTTGGTTTTGAAATTATTCATAATTCAATTAGTATAGATCACAAGTTTGTTGATTTGCTAAAGAGAGCTCTCCAGGGCATAAAAATATTTATATAATGATTGGAGCGGCAAATAAAATTCATAAACAAAAATAATCTAAATTACAACTGAAAATTTGTTCTCCTTTAAAATATAAATCAGAAACATCAGGAGAGAAATCCCTTAAGGAAACATTTCCAGTCTAAAGACAACCTGCAGCCCCAGCCAGCCTGAGCTTTCCCTGCTCCAAATGCCTGAATTGCAATGGTTACTGCCCAGGATTTCTGCTGTGCACAGCTCAGAGCCCATGCCCTGTTTTCCAGCTCTGCCTCCTGGTGTCCCAGCTCCGTTCCTTGGCTCAGCTGGATGCCCATGGCCACAGGCAGGTGCAGAATTGGCTTTTCAGCTTCCCCCAGGTGTGACACAGGGGTCCAGGGCTGCACCTCTGGCCGTGCAGGGAATGCATCAACCTCAGCGTGCAGGCATGGAAATGGCACTGGCCATTTGTCCATCTCCAAAATTTCACTCCATAGATGAAGACACAACTGGAAATACTATCTGATCACATATTTAATGTCCTTCCTGGTCTAAGTGACTGCAGCCTGAGGAGCTCAGGAATTTCTGGTTATTAATCACCAGATTAAGAGAGTGAAGAGGTTTTGGTTTTCTGTCTCCTCCTCATCACCTCCCCATCCCCAGGCTCTCCTGGAATTCACCTCCTCACCCACAAACAACCACTGGCTCCAGGATTGCTCATGGAAACCTGCAGGCAATCAGGACATTCACTTCAAACACACACTCCAGATCCAAATCAAAATGCAAATGTAAAACTCCCTCATCTGCCACCCCAGTCACAAACATCCACACAATCCCTGTCTGGAACAGCGCTGATCTGCAATTAACAAATGAGAGCAAACTGCAGAATCATTTTCTCCAGGTATTTATGCACGGGTTTCACTGCCACACAACCTCCCCTCGTCTCAAAGCAACATCTAAATGCTCCATCATGGTATATTTAGTGACACATGGATGAAATGCAAATGTCAGATTTAAAGTTAGACAAATTAAATGATAATCTCCTCCTCAGCAGGCTGATCTGAATCTGGGAGAAGCTAAAGCTCCTATCAAGTGCAAAAATAAGAGATCTGTTTCAAGATGTATTTCAGCTGTATTTCTGCATGTGTTCAGCAGCTGCAGCGTCTATTTGGATAACAAAACATCTACTACAAATAAATTAGTGCACAATTTCCACAGAGTTCCACATGTACAGAGCTCTTCTAGAAATCTGTGACTGCAGTTCATGTTCCTTAGGCATGTTTAGCCCAGCCACCCAAACTAACTGTGACTTCTGCAAGGCCTGGCAATTACACCACTTGCCCAGTGGATAATGAAAATAAAAATTAAGCAAAAAAAATTTCCACAGAGTTAGGTTGAGACAGACTGGAATTTATAAGCAAACGATTAGAAATGATTAAACAATGGAGCTTAGCTTTAAATGGTGTGAAATTACTTCAGGACCAGCAGAACTTCATTACTTTCTCTGTTTGTGCATAATGGATTTTTTGGAGTATAATTTCTCTCTTGAAAAGCTCCATAATATTAAAATGTTTTTGATTAACTAGTCAAGAAGCAAAGCAAACAACAGACGTTTTTATATACTGGTATCCAAATAACTCAGGAGAATAACTGGGAGCACAATGAAAACTAAACGGAGCCAGAAATGCCTTGTAAATATTACAGTAGATGCTTCTGCCAAAATATTGTCAACTACTACAGATTGCACAGTGCCATAATTACAGTGGATGACATAAAATTATTATAAATTAACAGTTTATAGTACAAAGTCATGCATTATGTATTTTTATTAAGTAGCTACACAAGTGTGTGAAATGAAGAACTGTGAAATTGTGTAAAAAGTGATTGATCTAAATTTTGTCTACAACACAAACTACAAGCCCCCCCCTTTTTTTTTTTCACAAGGTTTAAACTCAACACATGTTCTTAGGCAAGAATTGTTGGAACTGGGAAGAAATGTGTTAAAGGCTAAAATTCCATTTCTGTAGCTACACACATAAATGTTAGTGACCATAGGACACAGCCCTAACTCCCATTCCAGCACTGGGGCAGCAAGGATTATTTGCTGCTGATCACACATCTGCACCCTGTGTGTGCATCCATGAGAGAAGCACTTCTGTGTCCAGCTGAAACCGATCTCAGTCATAGCAACCAATTCTAAACTCAGTTTTCCTGAATTTGTTGTCACTTTTGTGACCCAGAACGGTGCTTTGGAGATGCATTAAGTGCTCTGAGTTGCCAGAATCAAATCTTAGTCCAACAGAGGCACTGCTAGGAATTAACTGGGCTGTATTTCTCTTTGTCTCAGCTGACAGAGCCTTGCAAGAAAGGTTTTACATCAAGACAGACACTGCTCTCCTTTAGAACATCTCTGTGCTTTGGCAATGCTTGAGAATGTATTTTGGATCAAGCCAAGACACAAAAAAGCCAGTTGTTTATTTTACAGTTTAACATGACCTTAATCTGTTTTCTACTTGCAAACATTCACCATTTCTGGTCAACCTCACTTCTAAAAATAACTTTGCTTCAATTCTGCTACAGTGAATTCAGTCTCTGATTAGCCCATCAGAGATATTATTAATATAACTTTGATTTATTAGCTATAAATACATCTGTTATATATCAGCCAGTGAATTTATCTAACAGAAGTTATCTTGCAGAGGAAATGTGCCTTTCCCCAAGGAGCACTGCTGCACAGTCACAGTGCTTGCTACATCTAGGAAACAAATCTGTCTGTGACTTGCCATTTCCTTCCTGCATCAGTCTGCTTTATTGGGGATTAGAAATGGTCTGGTGTGCCATGGTGCACACACAGGGAAAAACCTGCCCTGCACAGAGCCCACAATATCCCAGATCTGTTACAGGAGACAGCTGGAAAAACCTGCACTGGGAGATCTCCCATGCAACCACCAGAGTCTCATCAAAGACAAAAACCCCAACTCACAAATGCAAATTACTCAGAGATTTTGGAAGAGTTGCAATCACCTCCTGCTGGTTTTGTCACCCAGGCCCAAGAAGGGTTTTGCTTCACCTTGGCCAAACACCAAATCATTATTGCAAAGAACAGATAAATGAACAACAAAAGCAGGTGATGAATAGCAAAACCAGAGTTAACAGAGCAGCTATGCCCAGGCTCCTGTCACAGCACATAATTCCACTTTACAGAACATTTTGCCATAATCCTGTTTATTCCATTTATCAGCAACAGTAGTCACTACATGGAAGAAATACAGATTTCCTACCTACAAGAAATGAAGGTTGGTTGCTCATTTTCATGGAACACGACACTGAGTGAGGAATTAGTGGCACAAAACACTTTGGAGAAGTGAAAATCCTACTACAAAAAACATAGCTCCTATTACACAAAAACATTCATGCAAATAAGTCCCTGAAGATCTGAGTCCACCTACAATCATAATTTATAGAACATGAGTAGAGAAAAAACCTCAGAAAACCTTTTCCTACTTCAACTCAAACTCTACTTTTCAAGCTGCTCGCACGACTCCAGATCATCAGAACCAAACAGGAACTTCAAAATCATACACCTAAAAAACCAGCTAAAACTCTTCAATTTCACACCTCTATTTTACCAAATAGTTCCACAAATGATCTCAGGCAGAGCACATACAGAAGTGCTCACCTGATTGTGTTTTATTCCTTCCCAAAATCATCACACTGAAATGCCAGCAGCTCTTTCCAGCTGAGGGTGTTTGTGAACTGACCTCTGTTCTGGCCACAACAACACCCCCTGAAATTTGAGGTTTATCAAATTTTTTGGGTTTTCTTCATTTTTCGAAGACCAGACACATGGTTTTCCTCGGCAGGAAACTTCCTACAATCAGGTTTTAGGCAGCAAATCCAACCTCCAGCGCTCCTGGAACTGCAACATTTCCCATTGTCAGTGAAACCCCCTGAACCAGGCAGGAGAATTCACCCCTGGGAAATGCCAAGAAAAGGGGGAGCCAGCCCTGAAACAAAGCATGGCTTCTGTGGTGGCTCAAATGTGGCAGGGGAAGCCCAGCCAGCAATCTCTGCACTGATTGTCACAAGCAGAACACGATACCCGAGGAGAGGAAATGGAAGGAGCACCAAGAAGCTCTCAAGGTTGCAGTAAAACTTAGCACCATTTTCTTTTCATGGTATTTTCTCAGTGTTTGATTTCTTTT
Source organism: Rhabdornis inornatus (assembly GCA_013397075.1). NCBI lineage: Eukaryota > Metazoa > Chordata > Aves > Passeriformes > Rhabdornithidae > Rhabdornis > Rhabdornis inornatus. Next base: position 943,822 of record VWZS01008402.1, on the reverse strand, counting down.
CTAATGACAGTGTAATGCACGCTGACACCTTTTCATTTCCACATCATCAGAAGTTCTCTGAAGGCTCACACTGAAATCTCAGTGCAATAATCACAGAGGAATCAAATTAGCATCCTAATGAATTCTCCATGGACTTGTGCCCTTCTGTGTTTTCCCCATTCTAATCTCCTGTCATAATGGCACCTTAACTGGGTCCCTACAGATTCCTACCAAAATTATTATGAGCCAGCTCACATGATAGCTACACTGCATTAATCTGAGCAGAGAGTCAGAGGCATTGGAAAAGAACAGATCCTGAAGAGGAACTACTAAATACAGTTTTAGTATCTGGTTTGCTGCTCTGGGTTGTTTGTTTTTTTTCCCATACTATTCCCAAAGAAGTTGGTCTGAAAAAAGCTACCTGGAAGCCCCCTCCAAAATTCTTATTATTTAAAATATTCATCTGGAAAACCTTCAAGCCCTGCAGCACAAAAGCACGTGCCAGAACTGCTGCAGAGAGAAGACATTGCATTTTCTGACTACACGTGGGTCTCACAGTCAGTGGCACGAATTGTGAAGAAATGCAAACTCTTCAACCTCTCCAGCCCATTTCTGTGCTCACAGAGGCTTCTCAAGCACCACTGGATTGTAAAGAGCATTTCACACAAAGTATTCGAAGTTTCTGATATGAGGCTGACAAAAGTCTTGTCAGAAAATATCTTGTCAGAAAATATCTTGTCAGAAAATATCCTTCCTTATGGGATAAATCTGTGGAACTGTCCTGCCTGGACACTCCTAAGCCACCAAACACCAAACCCTACAGAACACGAATGCAACAGCAAATCCCCAAATGTGCTGATGCTTTTTGGCCCTAAGTGTTATTTGTAGAGACATTCTTCCCATAAATATTTCATTTTTCTGTCTATGCACACAGCTTTTAGCATGCTGATTGTCTTAATGTCAGCTTAGGCCTCTAGGTGCTTCAGCAGTGCGAGCCACAGATGCAGGGAAAGCTGGAAAAATATTTATTATGAATCATTTGTGGCGAGTTTTATGATTTGTTTTGAAACCAACTGTTCCCAAAGACTCACAATTCAGAATTGTTCAACAAACAGTGAAATAATATATCAGTGAACAATTCCCTGGACATTATTGCAGTGTTGGCTGAGACCACCACCAGTCTGGACACTGGCTGGGGCAGAGGACAGGAGAAAAATAATTCTTCCTGCTTTTGGTGCAGGAGATTTTTCAAAGTGATCTTTCCTGTCTTTACTCTGTTTCCTTGAAAAAATTAAAAAAAGAAAAAAAAAATCCTGTCTTCTCTTTTCCACCATTTCTGTTTAATATAAAAGCAAGCCAAATTCAGGGCAAGGGTTAAAAGGAGTTAAGGGTTCATTCCCCTTTAATTTCATGAGTGAAGATGCTTAATTATTACAGGTAATGTGGCTCTTGGCCTAAACTTTTTTCTGCTTTCTGTTGCCATATTTTAGTAGAAATCCTTTAAGATAACATTAAAAAAACCTTGGTGCCTCTTGCTCCTCAAACACAAAATCTAATCTCTGCTTGTGACCACAGCAGCTCCTTTTGTGCAGCTGTAATTATACAACTGGGATGGCACCAACACAATTTTATCAGTTCAGCTGAAGGGTAGACAAAGAAAATCACAGAACACAGATAGGAAGGCTCTGCTGTGATTTGAGTATTTGCTTTTTTTTTCATTATATATTTGTTATTTCTTTTGGGTTCCAAATTGAAAGGAAATGTGAGAACACCACTGGACAGGCTCGCTGGGGTATGAAACTTTGCCTCTCTGAGATTTGTTCTGTATCACAGGAACTGAACTGCTGAAATGTCAGCAACATATTGTCATGATTAATAAAATGTCTGAATTGAATCAGATTTGCAACTGGAAAAGGCAGAACTCCTTCTTCCAGCTTTGGAACATTCACTGTGCTATCACTGCTGCTAATGCTGCTAAGTCTCATTTATAAAACAAAATTTGTTTGTTTCTTTAATGAACATATGGGAATTTAATTATAATAAAGCTGATGCACACAAAAATTTGCAAAAAGCATTACATATACAGTAAGAAGTATACTCAGTTTCAGCTTCCCCAGTTCTGCATACAGTGACATCAGATGAATTTATATTCCATTTCTAAACTCAGACATATGCATCACAATTTCTTGTAATCAAGATATATAAAGGTTACAACCATCTGCTTCTCAGACTGCCTTGCTAAGTTATAAGACAAACCCAAGTTTTGAATTTTCATTGCATTTAAAGGGCTGACTTATTGATATTTGGGGAAGAAAAAGAACCCACCCCCAAAAACAACAAAGGTCAAATCAATAGCTAAGAACAGCTATAATGGTGTTTCTGGTAAAGTGAAAACATGACTGATAAGGTTGTAAAGTTCAGTACTTGAATATTCTCCTTACACCTGTACTCCTGGGAAGGCTTTTTCCTACTCTGGAATTGGCTTAGCACTGCTCTTAACCTCACTAAGACTCAATTGAAGAAAACAAAGCACAGCAAGTTTGCCACAAAAGCAAAAAAAAAAAAAAAGAGAACTATTGAAAAAAGAACTATTAAAAATGAACTATTAAAAAATGAACTATTAAAATGTAACCCCTTCTCTGAAGAACCAGTTAAAAGGAGAGCAAACTGATGTAAATCATTAACTGGGGTCATGCAGCATCAGCTCTCTCGTTAAAAAGTGGCAATTAAGAAAGCAGAAAATGCCACATGAAAGGCAACCTGCGTTCCTCCCTTTGCAAAGTGCTCCCATGATATATTTTTTAAAGAATAATTACATAATTGGCCCATATGCTGCGTGGAATACAATTGGATCTTGATTTTGCTTCTGATTCCTGATTGCTGCCACAGTTAACACTGGCAGCTCGGTGATTGAAATGTTCCTCAGACACACAGAACACAAATGTGTACTTCTCTGAGTAACACATTTTGTTGCTAATTATTTGCCTTATGTCAGTTGATAATTTAGGATATACAGAGGACACATTTCCCAATTAATCTCTGAAAACCCTGAAGCGTGATTCTCTCTGGTATATAACAGCTGGCACTTTCAAATGCAGAGACCTAAAGCAGGAATGCAAAACCCCTCCAAGATACCTTGAAAACAGTAACATTGAAATTCCTGTTGCTAAAACCAAATCATTTCCAGCCCAAATAATGCAATTTTAGATTAATGAAAGAGATGGACCAACAAGGAACGAGCAGGAATTTGTGCTTTGAGAGAATCACAACACTGATGCTGAAGTGTTTGACAAACCAGAAAAGTTTCCAATTAGAACAGGCACAATACCCACAATGGCCAGTGGTAAGATTTTTGAAGCCCTCTAAAAGTGGCTACTTTTGGTATTTGTTGCTAAAATGGATGAAGAGGGATCAGAAAAAAAACTATGGGGTGTGAACAGGATTGATGCAGCTTTCTCTAAGCAAAACAAAGCCAATTTCCTTGTCTGTAAGCAGTCATTTTTGCTAGATCTAGCCAGGTTTTACCTGTAAGTGTCAATTTGATGAAGCCAATCTGAAAATGGTTTTTATCAGCTTCATACAGAATTTCTAGTCAGGGGCAGAAAGGTGGACACACATTTTCACTTACTACAGGTGAGTCTGAAACGCTGAATTTCACATTTTGTCTCCCTTTATTTCAGGCCAACACCATGATTCTCAGTTTTCCACGTCTCCCTTGAGTGTACCAGACTCCCAGCTGGTGTGAAGGGGTCTGAGCCTTTCCCAAGGAGCTCACAGTGCATGGGACACACCAAGGCTTGGGATATGGGAAAGAGCAGATCCTGAGAGCATCCAAACTCCCTGCACCGGTGGCTGAGCAACTGTGACTCCTGCCATTGCAATGCTGATACTCCTCCCCTTTTTACAGGTAGGAAAATAGTTGTGAAAAGACATTTGCATGGCCCTTGATTAAAAAAAAACAAACAAAAAAAACCCACCAAATACCACAAACATTTCTCTGCCTTAACTTACACCTTACAATCTAAATTTGATGCTCAAATACACCACATGTACCTCAAGGTCCTCAAATGCAGATCCTGCCTATCAGGGGTGTTACCAACTCCTACATTTCAGGAGACAGACAGTTTAGTTTTATCTCAGATTATTTGTTTCCCATCTCCTGTTTTAAAGTCTGGCAACCTGACCTTTTTTTCTAAAAATTAATTTATTCTGTTGCTATGGTGACAGCTCATCCTGTCAATCAGCAGCAGAAGAGGAAGGAACACCTTCCTGTAAGCAACTGAAGAAAGGCAACGTTCTGTAGGCACTACAATTAAGAAACTGGATTAGTTTTGAGGAAATTAATATATACCCTCACAGTAAGAAGCCCAAGTGATGTTTAACTGCCTACAACATTTATTTTTGTCATTAGAGTGCACGTGGGTAAGGAAATGCAATCATCTGAACCAAGCATTTGGATGCAGGTTCTCTCTGAGCCCTGGGGAGAGGAGGCTGCTGTGCAGAAGATGGGACAGAACAGATGAAATTTTAAATTGCTTTTGCTCCACTCCTGTCCCATTTCAGCAGGTGTGGAGTGCTGGAATGCCTGTAACTTCCATAAAACAGGGGATGGGTGCTAACCTGAGCAAAGTGTGAACACCAAGGAGAAGTCTTTATGAAAAGTGAAACGGAGACTGATGGAGAGCTCCTGAGTGAGCCTGAATTAAAAACCCCATTTCCCAGCAATGAGCAGTCCCACCAGGGCACAGCTCTGCTCTGAAGATTTTATTGTCATGGTGCAGGCTGAAATCTCTCCCTCCTGCCCAGCATTTCATTCCACTGCTACCCACTTCTCACTCCATTATTTGAGGTCAGGAGAAGACACAGGACCATTGAACTCAGCCAACAGCTTTCAACACTTCAGCAGTTTTTCTCCACTGGATCACTTCCCTTTAGTGCTCACCATTAAATGAAATCTAGCAAGATACTGAATATAAGTTGAATGTTTCTTTTTTTTGTGTATTTTAAGACTCAAGTTTTGCACTTCTCTCATGACCTTAAATCTCATTTCTTGCAGATATTCTTGCAGATATCATGAAGAAATAATCGTACTATTGTTTGCACTCTTCTTTATGCTCACCAGCTAATCTTTTTTTTCTTTATTAATTCAATTTAATTAAATTGAGTTACAATATCATTACTGCTAACAATTTCTGAAACATTTCAAATTTCTCTGTTAAGTGATTCCCTATATATTACATGGATACTTAAAATTTTAGTGCATTTTAATATTCCCTCAACATCAGCTGCTTCACAATCAAACTTTTGTTTCTTTCTTTATTCTTAACGTGCCTGTTCAGATAATATTGTTATCCCTAGTTCCTACATGCTCCTTTATTGATGAGACTTGTCTTTTTCACAGGATTAGCTCTCAAATAGCCATGGATTGTTCCACAAATTCTCTCACTCTCAATGCAGTATTGTCATCCAAAAATATGTTTGAAATAATATAGTTATCACAGTCAAAATCTCCAGAATAAAATTCCTCCACGATCAAAGTTCTGGCTCTCTTGCAGACTTTTTTCCTCTAAATCAGCAATGCATTTTGCTATCTGCTTTCCCTAACTGCCCTCCAGGGCTTTAATGACTGGATTGCTTTATTGTTCTTATCTATTAAAGCTTTCTGATGTATCAGCCAAAGTACAGCCTGATTTCACTGTCCCTGCCCAACACCAGCATCAAAACATTGCTTTGCTTCTTGTTCATCCCACAGCAAATTTTATGGATTTCAATGTTAAATTTTTAGTGATTTTTCTTCCTGGAGAAGCTCTGATTTCTCTTTAGCAGACTGCATTTGGTATAGCCCTCTAAACAAAAATCAGTGATTTTTTCTCTTCACTTTTTCATTAGTTCTAATAGGTTAAGCATTAAGGGGCCCAGGTTGGGCTGGATCTTTATTTTTATTTCACACCTAGAACTGTGTGCTACATCATCCACATCAGCCAGCTGTGTCCCCTCAGCACCCCTGGGTGGCTCTGACCAGCAGTGTCACCAACGTCCCTTCCCACAGGAATGCCAAAAATCCCTCAGACCCTGAGCCAGCAGGGCCCAGTGTATCCTGTACCAGCAGGGAAGGAGACAGGGGTGGGATAATGGGATGGGATGGGAAATGGGATGAGGATGAGGATGAGGATGGGGTGGGAACAGGGTGGGAATGGGGTGGGGATTGAGATGGGATGGGAATGGGAATGGGAATGGGAATGGGAATGGGAATGGGAATGGGAATGGGAATGGGAATGGGAATGGGAATGGGAATGGGAAGGGATGGGATGGGAATGAGGATGGGGATGGGGATGGGGATGGGATGGGGATGGGATTGAGATGGGATGTGGATGAGGACAAGGATGAGAATGGGATGAGGATGCAATGAGGATGAGTTGGGATGAGGATGAAGACTGGGATGAGGATGGGATGAGGATGGGGTAAGGATGGGGTAAGGATGGGATGAGGATGAAGATTGGGATGAGGATGGGATGAGGATGGGGTAAGGATGGGATGAGGATGGGATGAGGATGGGATGAGGATGGGATGAGGATGGGATGAGGATGAAGATTGGGATGAGGATAAAAATGGAATAAGGATGGGGATTGGGATGAGGATGAGGAGGGAAGGCGCTGCCAGGGACTCTGTGAACAACTGCAGATTTTGGAGCAGTGGGTGGATGAAAGGGCCACAACTGCCCCAAGATGCACTCCCAGGAACAGCAGCACTCCATTCCACCCCGTGGTGACCCCAGGAATCCCCGTGCTGGATGGAAACACAACACAAATGGTGAGATTTCCAACGGCTTTAGCTCCCAACACACACAAACCAAATGATCTCACACAGCGATTGTGCTACAGCTCCAGGTGTTAAGGGTTGTCTTTGCTGCTGGTTTTTATCACAAAATGTGCCCATTCAAGCCTTTTGTGGGGTGAGGAAAACCCCTGGGGGACTGAGAGCTCATCCCTGTTGCCAGCAAAGGGTTACTGTGGAATTACTCAAACACAGGATATAAAAGGTACCAGCCACTCGTTCAGCCTTGTCCCCACTAAATCCTGCTCATGATTAATTTCCATCATCAACATTAACATGCTCAGCAGAGCCAAATTCCATTTAAATATCATCCCATGTACTTTGGTTTGCTCCTGCAATATGCTTCAGCTGTAGGGAGACAAGAACCTGTGTACCCAAAGTACATTAATTTTTAAAGGGATGTCTGAGGGATGGCAGGATTTGGGCTTGGTTTATTTTGAAAAGCAGCTGTGCTGCAAAATTCAAGACCAAAATCTTGAAGATTAATATCCAGAGAGCACAAAACTGTGTGACAGTGGAAGAAGCCAAGCAAGGACAGATGAGAGAACTTTTCTATTGACTCCCAGTATGAAGAATCAACTTTTTCACCTTATCTGCTGTGAAATTAATCAGATTTTCACATTATGATAGTACAAAGAGCTACCACCTGTGTAATTTCCTGAGCTCACTGGATTTTCTTTTGTCTGGCACCTTCTGTTCTGCCCAGTGCCACTCCTGTTTTGTTCATAGGCTTTGACAGTGTGAGTACATTTTCTCTCCAGAGCAGACAGCCCCCAGCTGTAGCTTTCCACATTGTGAAGCTGACACCACACAAATCAAGATGTGCCTTAAACTTGTCCTTGAAGTGCTTCACTTCTCTCCTGACCCCTCAGCTATTCACTGCAATTTCATACCAAACAAAAAGAGGGGGATTTCTAGCACCTTCCAACTGTGTACAACCCATAAAAAAATCAAAATAGATGAATCTACGGGAGGATCACTACAATAATATTTAATCATGACCTCAGAATTCAGCTGTCAAAATCTTTTCCTGCAAATATTCAGGTATATAAGGAGTGCAAACATAGAAATACCTGAGATCTTGATGCAATAACTATATATTCTTCAAAATTTTGCAACTGCATGGAGAAGCAGTAACTAAAGAGTAACTGTTAAAAGTTATTTCTGTTTGAAGTTCACTGATTCTCATTCTGGATACTTTTATTTCACCAGGCAGTAGTTTTGGAGTAGTTTTACTATTGATCATCATCTGACACAGCAGGCTGCTGAGGAAAAAGTTAAACTAACTCCAGCTAATGAGCAGTAAAACTCCCAAGCACAGGCCCTGCAGTGGGCAATGTCTGAATGGTGTGGTTAAATGTTTACAAAGATCCAATCACACCCATTATCCAGACAGGATCCCATCAAATTGATAAAAGGAGAGAATTGCACCCAGTGCTCAAATGCATCCCTACTACATGAATTAATCCTGGAGAGAAGAAAAATAATAAGAATAGTTCAAAGGAGCCTCATTTTTACTTGATATGCTTCTTTCCACCCACAGTAAATGTAATACCCTCCTTTTTTAGACAAAATTAGCAATGTTCTATATTAAATTAACTATTTAAGAGCAATTGATGACTGTTTCCATGTACCATGTGAAACTGTTTCTAAATTGAAGGTTCTTTCCCCTTTTTTTGGTGCTTTTTCCCCCCTCTAGTTCTTCAACATTTCATCTGTTTGTCAAAAGTGTTTTGGATCTTACCACTTCCTTCCTTTCCAATGAAAATGTAATTAATTCCTGCAGGACTCAATTAAGATTTTGAGTGCAAACCCTGCTGCAGGAGTGGGACAAGGAGGGCTGGGGCAGTGCCCAGCTCGTGGTGACCAGCAGGGTCACTGCTCCACCCCTGGGACCACCAACACCCTGAGCCTGCTCCAAAAGTTCTGTGCCCATCCTCCACCCTGCACCCAGGGCAATTCTTCTGCTGACTGAACACGATTTAATGTTCTTGTGCTGCCTCTGGGCTTTTGGAGAGCTCGGTGCTGCCCTGGGAGCTCGCAGAGGAATTGCCCTGGGCTGACCAAATTTGCCTGGAACATTCTCAGCATCAGCACAGCAAGGGCTTGGCTTGGATTTTTCCCTTCTGGCTCTCTCAGCCAAGCTGGGGGTGCTGGCAAGGCACAAATGTCCCACAAATGTCCCAAAAAAATGTCCCACAGCCTGAGGGATTTACATCCTTAGGAGAACACCACAGCTCCCTTTTCCAGCTTCCTTTCTCAACAGCATTCTCTGGAGTTCCCCCCCTGCTTAGGCAGCTTCCTTTTTTTGAGGTAATTTTAAAGATATTTATCCAGAAACACTGGCAGGCTCCTGACATCAGGCCAGAGAGCACCACATTTGTTAATTTGCTTTTTCCTGTTGCATAGTAATGAAATTTACAGAAACCTGTCGAAATACAGAGCTAAGTAAATACGACTTTAAATATGAAAGCATTAATATCACACAGATGAACATTTTGAGACTTTATAGCATCACAATATTGGAAGAGACAATGATCATCTTCTGGGAACCAGCTAATTAGCAAAAAAGAGCCTGATTAGAAGTGTTCCTAAGAAACTTTTTCCTGTAGATTTTGAGGAAAACATTGGTGTCAAAGAGAGCTTGGGCTTCTCAAGAGCTTGAGAAGAGTCAAATAAGGGGAATATATGATGGAAAGACAAAAAATGGAACTTTTTGAAAGCTGAGGAAAAGCCTGAATAGACAAGTCTAATGAAAGGAGATAAAATCTTAGAGACCAGAGTAGAAATATTTGAGAACTAGATCCAAGATGAAATCCTCAGGCTACATGGGCTCCCATATGATCTGGGTAAGAAAGAGCTGGTTAATTTTCTTGAAAATTGGATTGCAAAAGCTTAACAGCTTGCAGTTGAAGATGACCCACTTTGCGTTAAAAAGGCAGACAAAAACCTTTAAAATGATAAAAGAAGGGGGGAAAAAAAGAGAAAAAGAAAGAAATCCTGAGTAGGAGGCAGGAGGATGCTCAGACCAGGGATACGAGGGAAGGATCCTCCTCATGGCATCTATCAGGACAGTTACCTTATCTAACAGATATTCCTTCATATTTCCTTTTATTTCTCTTTATTTCTTGTTCTTTCTGTCTCACAGCAGCAAAGATTCAAGCCAGCCCTGCCAAAGAAGAGAAGTGAGGGGACATTTCCACTCCTGTCTCACAGGAAGGTTTCCCATCTGCTTCCCAGGCAAGTTTGGGAAGTGCAGGATGTGCAATCCTGTGGCAGGAAATGCACACCTGCCTCAGCATTTCCTGTGGTTTCAAACACATCCAGAGTTCTACAGCCCTGGGAAACTCCCAGCAGAAGACACAGCCTGGCAGACAATGGAATTAATGAGAGTTTATCATTGAGTTTTGAGTCTCTTTTAGATAAACACCTCATTGACTAAAATACTCCCAGTCAGCTCCAGGGTTGGCTCTTCACCACTGAGTATCAAATGGTGTCAAATGACAACAAACTTTACATTTAGAAACTGTAATGACCACAAATGTCCTGATTTTCACAAACCTGCACCTGTCCAGCAGCTCTGGAGACAAGAGCTGAGATATTTAATGACCCATATGAAAACTGAAACAAGCAAATCACTCTGACCTTACTTTCATCACACACTGCTCAGCAGCCAACTCTTTTCTCCCTTTTTTTCCCCTTCCAAATTCCATGACAGTCCTCCCAAATCACACAAACCTCCCAAACCTACAACCTCTCAACAGCTTTTTCAGAGAAGTTCTGCATTCAACAGCTGCTGGAGAGATGCAAAGAAACCTTTGAGGCTGTGGCATGTTGGATTAAAGCACAAATCTGTTCTTACCTGGCTTCTGCTGCTATTAGGAGAGCCAGAAAGATAGAACTGTAACTTTTTATAGATAACTGTGGGAATTTCACACTTCAAGGGTTTTCCTCATATCAATTTTCTTATTCATTTCCACTTAGATAAATGAACACTGGATTATGCAACACCTCATAGCTGAACAGCTGCCTCAAAATTTTAATTAAAAACATCCCAAACATTATTAGTTTTCAAACTTTCCAAACCCAGTTTTCTTGTAGTTCTACCTGCAGTCTGTTGATCTGCTCTAGGTGCCACTCTCAATTATTTGTAGATAATTTTTCTCCCATGTACCACGTTACTCCATTTCTTCAGAGATGGACTGACACTGTCAATTTAAATGACTGTTTATCCCATGTATTCAGTTTGAAGCTCTATAATTGACCTACAGTTGGAATAGTCAATGCCCAGATTTCTTTGAAAGTCCCATATAAATACACAGTCTGATTTACCACACTGAGATTTTTATTTAAATGAAACATGTTGTTTCTCACTGTGAATGTAATGAAGGGAAAAAGAGAAGATAATTCAACTTGAATGCATAATTAGAGAGCTACTTCAATGAATTTTGAAAAGATTCTCAGACTTCTTCTGGGTTTTTTTTTTGTTTCATTTTTAAATACTTTTAAAGATTTTTGAAATGGTTCGTTGGAGAACATTGGCCTGCATTGAAAAATATAAAGCAGAGTGCATAATCTAAGGAACAAAGCATTTGTGGTAACTATTTGAATTTTTGTTTTTAGATTGTCAAATCAAGTGTGCCTTAAAGTCTCTTTTGAGTGTACGTAATGAAAAAAATTCCTATTTCAGCAGGTAATTTTTCAGGTGATTTGCTTGCAGCAAAACAAAATGCTCAGCTAAAAGGATAACAGAAAACCCACCGTGTTATTTCCATTTTTTAAGAAATAAGTATTGTTATGGTTAGAAATGAGTGATTTCTTTATTGGTGACTGAAAAAACAAGGCAGTGCCATATTTCTTTCTGCTCAGGTGACGCTGCATCTTGCAATATTAATTAATTAATTAATTGTGTGACTGTCAGTGTAACAATCCTGGGCTTTGACCCAATTCTTTGCTTTACCTTCCAGACTGACATTCCCACTCCACAAGATACAAGAAGCCCAACTCCATCTACAGTGTGACACAGAGAAAGAATAAAGTAACTTTTAAACCGTGTAAAGAATAAAATGACTTTTAAACTGTGTAGAATTTCTCAGATGCCTCAGGATTGGAAAGTGCCACATACCCTTGGGTATAAATTTTTAATCCAGTTCACCAAGATCTTGCCACTCTTCACATCTACTTTTCATGCCTTGATATTTTATTTTCTAAATGCTTGACAGAGTTACGTTCAGGATAAAGTTTGGGTCAGAACTACAGGATTACACATCTTTTGGTCTCTACCTCAATTTCTGCCCAGGTTATTTGTATTCTGCAGTACCAACACCTTCACAGTCCTTCCTGAACTTCCCAGGCAAAGTTGTTCCTCCTCCTAAACCCCTGCATGAAGGGTACTTCCAGCTCACAAATTACCCAAAAGGAAACTTTTTAAAAGTGCAAAGGTTTTTGGTTTTTTAGAAATAAACTTCTGCTTAAGCTCTCAGACTGGTGTGACAACCATCAGCAAGCCAGAGTGATCCACTGTCCTACAGCACAGGGCAAACAGAGAACTGTGAAAACTCCAAGTATCACACTGTCAGAAAGGACAGAAATCTGCAGAGAATTCAAAATGTTCTTTTCTCACCAAAATAAAATCACATTACAGTCTCACAAGAACAATCCAAAGCCTTCTAAGCAGGGCAGCAATTGGCAACATTTGAAAACAAATCAGCAAAAGAAGATCATTATCAACAATTTATATCCTTCAAGTCCTACCTTGCCTTCCTAGATCTGGATTCTGAAGCTCCATCAGTGCCCTGGATGGGAAGAGAAGGGAGAGCAATGCTTGGTACACAAAAACTATTGCAAGTGATAAATAAGAGCTGTCAGCAGGAGTTTAATTTCAATTTAGCAGTTAAACATTTCAATTCTCTATCAGCAACACAACTAAAATTTACTTCGAATGGGAAAATTATTTTTCTAACTTTATAGCATAGAAGAAAAACGTGTTAACTCATTCTGGTATCATAAAACTTCTGCTGTTATAACAATTTGGGATTTAATATATTCTCAAGATTTCGAAGTTGTTTTTCCCCCAAACAGAAAGGGATGACTCTTGTGCCTTTTGGCAACAAAGTACTTGAGATTTTACTTCAAATTAGAAAATGCTGTTTGTTAGGACAATGCAGAAAACATCAAGACAAAATCACCCAACTGAGTACTTTGTATTTTGTGCAGTCATTTGTGTCCAGGCAAAAGGAACCCACGTTCCCATCACGACAAGAGGAACCAACTCCCAACAAAAATCATCCTCAGGCACAGCTTGCACCACTTTGCAAACTGAAGAATCCTCACCACATCACAGGAAGTCAAGGTATAAGATAGAAAATGAAGCACAATCAATGATTATCCTACCAGAAAACATGGTTAAGCCAATCAGCACCATCAGAATGGAACAATTTCCAGATCTCTGGGAAGCTTTCTCCTTTGTCTACAAACCATTCTACAATAAATACAAACTCCTCCTGCAATTTCTATTCATGCTACTCAATTAAAATCCCCTTGAAAACATCTATCTATCAATTCAGCAGATTATTCAAGAAAAAATATTTTTTAAAAAAAGTGGGAGAAGAAGTGAAATCCTGAGTTCAATAATTACAGACACAGCTCACTTTATTTTGACCAATCAGCTCTTAATTGTTTAGCCTGGTAAGATGAGAGTCAATTAGTCCTTCTTTAATAGACTAATCCTTCTGCTTTTAATTGTCATATCAATAATACTGGCATATCCCTAAAGAAAAGTCAATAGTTATTATATCAGCTAATTAAAATCTGACTTGAAAGGTAACTCACTGAAGGTTCTGTTCAGAAATTTCAAGTTCTTAGAACTAAAACAACTCTTCATGGGATGGGCTGATGGATGGTGGATTTTTGTGAATCCACCAAAAATGTGTGGCTCTTCTTACTACTCCAAGTGACTTTTTGATTGGCACAATGAGAAGAACAGGAAAACAGATGGGTCTCCTGTGAAGTTGCACAAGATTCCCACTGGATAATATAAAATGCTGACAGATAACAAAGGAATTCCACACTTGTTATTCACTGCAGATTAAAATTTAAACATCGTCAGAGCGAGCCAAGGATTTCAACCAATTTTTCCCAGCACAGAATTATAAAATAAAATAACCTGAGATGGCAAATGATTGTTTGAGGATACAGGTCTACTAATGACTCCAGGAAAAAAAAAAATCCTTATTTTCCATAATGAGAGCAGGAACACTGCAAGGATGTTTTACATTCTTCTGCTGCTCCTGAATGTGAGAGACTCTTAAGGCAGCCTGGGGAGTTGTGTGCAGCAGTATGATGTGTGTTATCTGCTGAGGAGAGCACTCCAAACACACACAAAGGAAGATCAAACATTCCATGTGCCATGTTGGACCTCTCAGAATGATGCCATTGAACATCACGAACATTTATGGATTAAAAACAGCCTGAAATAGAGGCTAGGATAGAGTTTGGTATTTGAGCCTTAGCCAAAATTGCTGCTATTTTTCCTGTTTTACTAGCAGATTATAAAAATTAAAATCTAGGATCTCTGAAACCCTAGGATTTACAGTTGTGCTCAATCTTTGTAGTAAAACTGAAAAGCAAAAAGAAACTAAGTGAAGACTTTGTTTCCAAAGGGAGGGGAGACAAACCAATCAGAGAATTAGCATGTCTAAACGAAGGTACACGAGAAAAAGTGGGAGGGGAAAAAGAGCAGCAGCCATTGACAGGAGGAACAATTTTGGAGATGGATGATCAATGATGCTTTTGGAAACAGAGTAGTTTGTGGAGATTAAAGGAAACTCCTGAAGTGCCTGAGCTAAATAACCCTGTATTTGAAGCTGAGCAGCATGAAAAGCTGAGATTCCTCTCCAGATATATACAATACTGGCACAGGTCAATTTGTAAATAAATTATATGGATGATTGTACCATGAACTCACAGACAGATGAATTCATGGTGCACCACAGCAAATGCACCCCAATACTCTGCAATTCCAGCCTGAGCAGCATCAAATGCAACTGCTGCCCAGGATTTACAACACAGAATTGACCCTGATGAGTTCCATAAAGGAGACTCTAAATACACAGGAGAAAATAAAATACCATTAACACACACCTTCAAATACCTATGCTCTACATGAAATGATTTTATATGCAGTTTAACACAGGTATTTAACAGTAAATACAATTCTATTATATTTAGAGAGGATAATTCTGTCCTGATAAAACCAATCAGATCAAAGTAAAGAAAACCATCGAGAAGTTGATATGAAAGCAGAAGTAGAAGAAAAAAACACATCATAAATGCCAAATTCTTAATGTTCTACAACAACACAAAGTGTTAGATCATCCCTAAAGGTGAAGATGAGATGTACAAATCAACGAGCTCAAATTTTGGCAAAGAGAACTGCTGGGAATAGAATCTCTGTATCCCTGCTCCTTCAGCTTCAGGGATATAAATCTTCAATTTAAATAGGGTTTTTTTCTAAATAATGTTTATGGTGTTAGGGTTTTCAGTGTGTGTGTATATATATATATACACATATATGTATATGAATTCACACACATGCATATAAATATGTATATATATATATATATATAAAAATATAAATATATATATATATATATATGAATTCACACACTACTGGTAAGTCTGTTTTACCACAACAATAAATAGGAACAGAAGCAATTTGTGCTCTCTAGGAAAAAAATAACTTCAATGCTTCTCCATGCAAAATCCACCCATTTCCTTCCTGCACTGTACCACATTGTTTTCATGGTTAGAAGAGCTAAAAAGCCAGCCTAAAAAAATCACATTATTGCAGCCCTGGAACAGATTGCTTAGGGAAGGTGTGAAGTTACTATCATTAGAGATCTTTTAGTATGAGTTTTTTTGCCAGCATCTATTTGTGCTCTGATTCCATCTTGCATAAGGAGAGGGCCCAGGGAGCCTCCTGAGCTCCCTCCCTCCCTGCAGCTCCACTTTTTCACTCCGTGCCACGGAATGCAGCAGAGAAGCCAGAGGAAGTGCAATGGGATTTTTATTCATAGCAAATAATACTTATGAAAATAGAATGCAGGAGGCCTATCTATCACCTCTGTGATTTGACTGCTAAACCACAATACTTCAAAGCACATAATCTCTTCCCTCATGACCCAGTAATGTGTTCAGGAAAAACTGCAAGAGCCAGAGATTTATTCCACTTCCAAGCCATGTAGTTTGTTGTACGAACCAACCAGAGCACAATATATATTAGAATTAAACCCTGTCCACCTCTTCAGAAACTACTCCAGGAAATTCCCATCAAATCTGTCTGCTGCAGTTAGTTTTTTGTGACAGAACCATTACAGAGAAATAAAGTGTCACTGGTGAAAGGAATGTCAAGCTGCTTTGAATTGGCTAAACAGCATCTGATGTCCTCCAGGATTAGAGTGCATTCCGACCCTGCCCTGCCAATCTGTTCAGCTCCTGACGCTTCACCAGATGGGGTCAGGGCAGGGATTTCTCCTGCAATGCTAAATGACCTAGAAAAGCCCGTGGTGTTTGCATGGCAAACACTTGGGAGCGTCCTGAAATCTTTAACAGATGTTGTGTGCATGGAGCCTCCTTACACTGCCGGGCAGGACTGCTCCCATCCCTCAGGAAATCCAAATAAACACCCACCAGGGTGGGCTTCATATGCACTTCTTGTACCAAACCCCCATTTGCTCACGTTTCTGGTATCACAGGAAATGCACACAATGTTTCAGTATCACCCTGAGACTGGGACAGGGTCATTTTTCACTGATCATGGCATTTCATGGAAATCATCAGGGCTTGGTAGGCTAACAATGCTCCTGGGGAAAGCAAAGAGGAGGTGATAAAAATGAAAAAACTCCTGCTCAAGCTTCAGAAGAGCATTCTGAGCAAACAGCACACTGAAGTGGTCAGTGTGAGTAAAGAGAGGTATTGCTTGTGATGTGGTTCAGCCAAGCAAACAGCAAGGCACATATTCCAAGTCATTCCAAGTCAATAAGCTATTTGTTTGGTTTTTTTTTTTGCAAGCTCCGCTATTACATTACAAAATTTATATCTCTGAAGACAGAAAAATTTAAAAAAAAAAAAGTATGCTAAGCTGGGCAAAAGAGATACAAAGTTTAAAGTTTGCCAAATGAGTAGATGCAAAGAAACTGGAACAATGGAGGAGCAAAGATGATCTCAATAAAGATGTATTAATGCATTCTTTAAACTTTCAAAACTTGGGGTTTCAATGGGAGTACCAATCTAAAAATATCCAGGGCTGCAGAACCATACATAAACAATGAACAGAAGGAGCTTTGGAAGCTAGAAGGTTTTATCAAGATTTTATTTCCCTTATTCCTTAAGATAAACTGGTCTGTGCTCATGACCACCGTTCATAAACGTATCATTTAAACCAGGAGAAAGAACACAATCAAACATTCCATTCCTTCCACACAAATGACAATGTTACTGCAACAAAACACCACTAAACTCCTCATTAAAAAACTCTCTTCTGGAATATCCATGTGTTTAATCTCCAGCATTAGTGTGGGAGCTGTGGAAAACGGGAAAGCAGAGAAGAGGAATGGGGGAGAGGAGCAGCGCAGGGGATTGGTGGCAGATCAGGAGGGTGAACATCTCCAGCAGCTCTGTACCACTGCAGCACGCTGGACCATCTCAAATTAACAGAAATATCTCCAAAGGAGCCAGAGGGGTGGGGACTGCACGTCCCAGAAGGTGATTTCGGGGTGCTCACAGCACTGCTGGGGTTTGGTTTGACACACAGGCGTGGGGCAGGCGCCAGCCCCAGGGAATGGAATATTACCCAGGGGTAAGAACTGGAATTGTGATTGCAGCTGGGAGTGCCTGGCCCCACACAGCCCAGAGCTGCAAACAAAACCCAGTGAGGGCTGCTCCAGGTGAGTGACACACTCCAGCAGGGAAAGGAATGCTCACACCTATGACAGTGCTTCCTATTATGCCTCTTTCTAAGAAATAATCTCCTGCTTCTCTTTGTCCTCACTCCCACGTTTTCACTGCCCCTCCTACATCAAATGTATAATAAAATGGCATTTATTTTCCTATTTACAAAGTTGCTTTTCCATTATTTATCCATGAGTTTCCTTCTCCACGTTTGCTTTTTTTGGTTTTGTGGTGTTTTTTGGTTTTTTTTTGCTGAAGGGAAAGGTTGACTAGAAAACAAGAATTCAATGTAATGAGAAACAAAGAGCTGGATAGCTTAGAAATGTTTTGCAAAAACATCTTACAGCCCACACAAACAGACTGCAAATCTCGCAGATAAGGCTCTCACCTGTGATATGGCAGAGTGGTGTTGGAATCACTGCTCTCCCCAACAAACACACCAGGAATGGGAGAACAGCCACACTGACCTATCTGACTCACTGTCTGCTCACTGACAAAGCCACATACTTGATGTCTTCACCTGTAAAACGACAACCTGAAGCTCAGGATCTCCTTAAATATTTCTGTATCCAGCAGACTGTAATGGTTTATTTTTCCTCCAAGAATTAGTACAGTTCTCCTGAATTTGTGAGAACTCTTACATCCAGAGCCTCCTGTGGCAAAGGGTTCCAAAGCTTTTACTAAAAGACCACCCAAGAGAGTCCCTTCTCCAGCTCATTATTTCCAGGGGAGGGCTAAATCCCTGCCCAGGCTGTCTGAGCTATCCTTGCTGTGCCTGAAGACTGAAGAGCTCTCCTTCTCTTCAGGAGACTTCCCACTTCTTGTAATTGCTGACACTTTCTCTAGAGCCCAGCATGAGATTTGGTCCAGTGATTAAAGCACTTGACAAGACCTGCAAGAACCTAATAACTGGCATTTTTCCTGCAGAAAATATATTTTGCTGAACAATTCATATCGAGGTGCTGGGACAGAGCAATGACCTTGCCCTCATTTGGAGGAGATTCCACCTTTAAAGTCCATCTCCTTTAAAGCTGCAAGGTGCCCCCAGTGCTGGGAATGCACTGTACTAAAACCTGCACTGAACACACAGCACGGAGAGCAGAGGCTGCAGAATATTCCTGGACACTCACTTCCTAATCCCCCAAACACTGATTAATTAACCAGCACACCTCTGGATATTGTCCACCAGAAAAGAAGATACCTGACAACATTTATGGGATCAGCAATGAACGCACCACAAAATGTAAAATCACCACAAACTCCTGGGTTGTTTGGCTCCTTTGAGCCAGGCTGATCACAAATATCTTCACAGTCTCCAGCAGTTGTTTGCTCAGCAGTTGACCCCTCTTTGAGAAAAGAGTCATCCAATACAATCCAGAGTTTACTGCTTAGGGACAGGATCAAAACAGGGATATCAAAGTCCTGTGCAGGCTGGAGCTTTCAGGGTGGCATCAACAATTGGGAAAGGGAGACCTGCAGCCTTTAGGGTCACTTGGCACAGAACAAATGAGAAAGGCACTCACAAAATACTGCCACAAAACCTCTTTGGCTCCATTCTCCTGTTTACTCCAAGTACAGGAGGGTTTAATTTCTACCCATCACTCGTTTAACGATCGTGAACAGGAAAATTTAAATTCAGGACTATTACATTGTAAACCAAAATCCACAGTTTTTGTAAATCTTATTTATTTAGTCCCGTAATTCCATAAAAAATATCTGCAAGCACAAATGGCATTTTAAACAGCAATACTCACTGAGAGTACAGACAAACAAGTCAACAACTATTACACAGACAGGAGCTCAAATTGGTTGGAGCTCTGACAAAAATCCATCTAGACCTTTTCTTACAAACAAGCACATCTAAAAAGATCAGAACAGCTTTTAAGCTCAAATGCCAGGGGTTTTTTTTTGAAAATACGCAACAGAACAAATAATTTTTGGTACGGGGAGAATTAAAAATTACTGAGAGAGATCAGAAATAAAGGAGATTTGTAAACAACCATCTTCCTATTGCATCCTTGCAGGGTTTTTCCCTTACTCCCAGGCTTGCTCTCAATCAAGTTGCTCTTCAGGGCTTGCAGAATTATCACATGCTCTGGTGTGTCTCTAGGAGAAATGTTTCATGTGCTCCCTCAGCAGTCCCAGCCCCTGCACTGGAGGTTTCCTGCACTGTTTTATTCCTGCCTCAGCCTGCACAACAGGAGTTTATTTCCTCTTGACTCTGCCCATGAGAAGGAGCAACCTTGTGGCTTCTCACCCCACCCTACATCAGGACAAGGCAAACTGGGGATTTGTCTGTGCCCAGCCACTGCCTTCCCAAAAATGCTGCAACATGCAAAGGAACAGAGCAGGCTCTGCCTGTAATAATTGCACTTTATATGTCTTCCAACAGTAATTCTGCTGGCAGGTTTCTACAGCAAAACAATATCACAGGATTACAGGATTTGGTCCTGAAACTGTTCTAGAAACTGAGGCATTAGTCAGAAGATCTCACACCAGTTGAACAAGTCAGAGAGACTGGGTGCCAAAAGGCAGAACTTCAAAAAAATTGGATAAAAGTTCTTCTATGTAACTAATCCATATTTTATGACCAATGGGCTGTGAAAGATGAGACAGACAATGGAGATTGTCACCAAGCTGGGTGACACAAGGGGTTCCTCCTTAAGGCACCCTGTCCTTGTAACCAGAGCAGGGCTTTTGGGTTCACCCCAAATTGCCTTCTTTTCTCTATTTACTCACAGTAGAGCCAGCAAGTAGCCCACCTCCACTTGTAGGTACCACAAAGCATTTAACACAGACAGAAATTCACTTAGAATCAATCACCATACATTCCATGGTATGGAAGAATCAAATATTTTTTCAAACAGTAATTTTTTTTCTCAGCATTCAGATATTTAGCTTATTTTGTTTTCAGCCAATAACTAGCTATGATTTTATTCTGTAAATTCTTCTTCCATCCATCCCAGCTTCAATAAAATTGAAATTTGTGAGCACATTTTCCAGAAATATCTAGTTGAAACTATTAAAAGAGGGGCAGATAATATTAGACTTCATTGGCAGGCTACCAGGAAGAAAAAAAAATCCCAGCCAGAATGTTATCTCAACTCCTGTGAACAGAACTGGTCTCAAGTCAAACGACCTTCACAGATGTCCCCTTCCTCCCTGTGAAACACTCCATTATTCTGTGTAACAACATCTGCTGCTGGAGACCTGGCCTGGCCCTCTGAGCTCAGGCTGACAGAGAAAAGCTCCTCACGTCACCTCCAAACCACAGCCAGAGCTTGGAAATGCTGTCAAGCCCTCCTGTCACATCTCATCCTCTCAGAAATTCAGGATTTTTTCGAAATGGAACTCCTCTCTGGGAGGAGATGCTCCATGTGCACTGGAGACCCTCCTGCCTCCGTGCCTCGTGCTGTGCAAACATTTCCCCGTGCTTGTTTTTCAAGTGGCATCTCAGAGTGGAGCAGATATTCCCTTGAGTGCATTTTCTTTTTCTACCATCACTCTCCTCTATACAAACAACAGATTGCTTTGCTGCTGCCCTTTAAATTTGGAGAATAAAAAAACCCCACACTGCAGATGCCTGGGGATGGGGAAGGGCTGCCCTTCCACAAACTCCCTGGGAAGTCACACACCCCTCACTGTCCCTCTCCAGAGGATGCACACCTTGAATTCTCCTCCTCTGAGGATGGCTCTCAGTCTGATTTACAGAATTATTGAATGCAAGATCACCCTAAACACTCCATAATTCTTCCCTGTACTAATTTTAATCCCAATACAGTGATAATGTTGGACAATTGTCTAGAAGGACTGAGGATTACTGGGGTTGAGCCTCCTGTAGGATTGTACCTTAGGAAAGGTGTTTTTTTTTTCTTTTTCTATATTGGCTTTGCACAAACTGTTAATCCCACAAAATAACAGTTGCAATACTGAAAGATTCAATTGTTTCCAGAAGTTTCAAGTATTTCACTGCCAATATATTTCTGCAAGAGTTCCTCACAAGCTCTGCCAAAAGGAGCTGCAAATCTGACAGGAAGGAGACCCTCCAGGAAGACTTTCAAATCCCCAAAAGGAGGGAATAAGCACTTTCATTTGGCAATTATTTTCCTCTGGTCCTAAAACTGGTATCTTCCTGCTTTTCAGAGAATTTTTCATGATGCCTTTCTTCTCCAGAAGTCAATGGCTTAGTCAATTTTCAATTTCAGCACCCTTAACAGCCATTGACTTTTTTAAAAAAACAAAAGGCTTATTTAAACCTCCAGCTATGATTCCCCCAGCTGCTGAAGCCGTGGTCAGCAGCCTCCACCACAAAAATAGCTTTTCTTCCTCCTTACCCTCTAACCACTGGTGATCACAAGTCTGCCAACCCTGATATCTTCCTTTGCCTCTCTGTTCTCAGAGAAATGTTGGGTCAGGGAGCTAAAAAATATCAGAATTTTCTTTTTTATCCTCGGTCTTTGTGTTCCTGTGGGATTTAAGGGACATTAGCCACGAGCTCTACTTTCACTGCAGAGAAAGGGAGAAGGCAAACATCAGAGCTGGATAAAGTGATGGAATAAAAGCCACTAAAGTGCTTTGATGACAAAGGTTATGCAAGCGTGAAGGAACACTCTGACACTTCCCATCAGTGGGGAGGAAGGGACTTTGAAGCACAATTAAATGGCCAGAATCCAGCCAGGAACTGACCCAAAGTTTGGGGTTGGGTCTGAGGTGCACCAGGGACAGGGCACACAGTGACTCACTGGGATTGTTCTGATGGGAATAAAGGAGCTGATAAAACACCAGGGCTCTAAAAACACACCAGGCTCACGCCCAAAGCTCAGGCAGAGCTGGCTGCACACCCCAGAACCATTTGGAGATCCATCAGCAAGACCAGATGCAGGACTGAAAATCAGACAACACCTGCCAGAGTGCAAGAGTCAAGGCAAAAACCAAAAGAATATTGTAAGTATCAAAATAAATACCAAAAAAATGATACAAAGAACATAAATTTGTTCATAAAATGAACAAATTTATCCTGCTGTACTGCTCCAAAGAGAAATGGAGAACACACCAAATAATGTAAAATAAAATTGGATATCTTGCCATATATATATATATTTTAATACTGGATAGGAAAGCCCTGTTTCTTGTTGAAAGCAAGAATATTCAGGTCTGTTTTGTCTGGGATGTGACATCTCCATGCCTGTGGGACAGCCTGTGCCCTGCTCCTGTGTCACACACCTTCAGCAGTGAGGCTGTCACCAGCTGCTCACGAAATCCTTTCCCCACTTAATGACCACGGCAAACAGGAGATGGAAAATATCACATGGAGACCATTAAATCAAGCATGATTTGCTTACTTAGCAACACTTCAGCAATTAAAAGTTTGGAATATATGTACGTGCGTATAAATAAAAATAATGGGAGAAAAAGGACTTTTAAATCACCCATAAATTTCAGGCTCTCCTCCTGTTTTCCACAACCTGATTTATAAATCTAATATTTAAATTTCAAGCGACTTTCTGCAAAAAGGAAAAAGAACATGGAAAAGAAAGGGAAAAAAAAGGAAAAGAAAGGGCAAGGCAACCAAGCAGAGGTTGTTAAAGCCATTTTTGTTTCCTACTCTTTTCTCCCTTTAACTTTATGGTTGCAATAGATTTTTCTGTCATACAGAGGCCATGTTTCTAGAAATAATAATTGCCTTAAAAAATAAAAATTGCCTTTATTCTTGAAATTCCATAAAAATCAAATGCAAATTATATCAAGTTCTCTTCCAAATTAAGCCTTGAAATAATTTTGATGTATTTTAATAAATTTTTAAGTAATGTTTACTTCTGAAATGTAGCAATGGCTTATGACATTTCTTTGATCTATACTGAATTTTATCTATTTTTATTGTACTATAGAATGCACCTGGTTCATATATTGACATCTTTTGATGTACTGAAGTCTTCATATAATTTTTGTTACACATCATCATATTTTTAAAAATGGGTAAAAAAACCATATGGAGAATATTTATATAGTGCATGCAGCAGATCACAAGTAAATTCAGTCAGTTTTTCATGAATAATAGAGAACAGAATTCTGATTGGAAACAATTGCACCTAAAACCAGCAGAGCAGGAACCTGGGTGGTGCCCCAGCAGAACAGGCTGTGTGTAAATTCTCATACGGGTGTGCTCATCCCGTGGGATCCAGAACCATGGCATGGGTTGGAAAGGACCTTAAATCCCATCCAGTGTCACCCTGTGCATGGCAGGGACACCTCCCAAACCCCAATGCCCAACCTTGGGCACTGCCAGGGATGCAGGGGCAGCCACAGCTGTGCCAGCCCTGCCCACCCTGCCAGGGAGGAATTCCATCCCAAATCCCACCCAGCCCTGCCCTCTGGCAGTCTAAAACCACGGGACTTCACAGTTTTGCACGCAAACAAAATACAATACGTGTCTGTTCCCTCTTTCTTTGTCCATCTCCATTTCTCCCCTCAAAGAGACAGGGGGAGAAAACCCTGAGTGGCATCTCAGGGAGCAGCAGGGCTTTGTCCAGGCAGGACAAGTGCCTGTGGCACACACGGGGCACACACAGGGCACACACGGGGCACACACGGGGCACACACGGGGCACACACGGGACACACACGGGGCACACACGGGGCACACACGGGGCACACACGGGACACACACGGGGCACACACGGGGCACACACGGGGCACACACGGGGCACACACAGGGCACACACGGGGCACACACGGGGCACACACGGGGCACCACTGCCCCTGCAGCAGAGAAATCCTGCCCAAAGCTCAGCAGCACCTCAGAGCTGAGCACTCGCCCCATCAAAGCAGCCAGGGCAGCTGCTCACCTCACAAAGGAAGTGTCTGCTGCAAAGCTTTTGGCCGGCAAAGGTGATTGAAAAGAATTTTGGCAATGGGTGCTCGGTGGGGTCACCAGGGGATGGACCCCGGGCAGCTGCAAACATCTGGGAAACAAAACAAAATTCTGCACTGGCTGGGTCAGAGCTTGGAGGAATCACACACAAGTGGCAGTGGGAATACTGGGACACTGCTGGGGAAGGGGACATGAATTTCAAAGTGCCCAAGGACAGAAAGAAGCTGGGAAGATTCAGAGACAAGGAATGAGCACAGAGCATCCCAAAAAGGCTGGACACACCAGGAGTGGTGGCAGCCAGGTGTCCCCTCCCATGGGACACAGCAGGGTGGCCATGGGGAGGAACAGGGACTTCCAGTCTCCCAGTAGAGCATGGCCATGGATCCACTGGGAGAACACAGACTGTGAAAGAGCAACAGAGTGCAGAAAAGAGCAACACAGAGCTGTTAACAGGTTATTAAGCACAGGCACTTCGATGAAATTCCATATATCATAGGTCATATTTGCATGTCTTACAAGAACACAATAAAGTTTCACAGGTTTTATAATGGCTCCTATGACCTGATCTGATTTTCAATTGTATTACCAAAATCTGCTGCTCCTCCTCCTCCCCTTTCTCGGTTAAACAATTAGTTACCGTGGAAACCATTACATTTCTGGTGTGGACACCAAGTTGTGACACTGACATGTAATGTGAAATGTCTCCTTTTTCTGTAGATGGGGACAGTGGTGACCATGGAATGGACTTCACGTGAGAAACAGCCTCACACTCCTTGTGACAACAAAGAATATTACATCTGGATAACGTTGCAGTGCTGTGCAAATAACAGAATAAGAAAAGAACTTATTTAACTTCTTTTAATGGGAATGGGCTTAGATGATATCCTGAGCAAGTAGCTCATGCTCCTCAATTTACAGCTCAGCACTTTTGAAAAGGGAATCATGATCATATCCACAAAGGAAGAATCAGGTAGCCCCTGGACCTCAAATGACAACAAGGCATATGGATTTTTAATTTCAATTATAACAATAAAATAAAAATAATTTCAAGTATTTTGTTGAAATGTCACCTGGCCCGTGAAAAGGAGTTTCCTGTCATTTTAGGAATCTTACATCAACACCCCTGTGGGGGTGTGAGCTGGGCTGTGCACCCCTCATCAGTGCTTTGTCATCAGTCTCTGCTTTCCCTCAGAGCCAGGATTAATGGAAACACCATTGAGGTGATTCTCGTGTTGGGGCTTGGATGTTTATTGTATCTTATCAGAAATCACAGAAAGTACAACAGCACCTCCAGCTCCTTGCTACAAGTGGGAAAAATGGCCCCAGCTGAGCCTGCTCCAAGGCCTTTGAAAGATGAACAAACCAACAGAAGTTTAACACCTACATTATTGATCCTTTTGACCCAATAATAGATTCCCACGACCCTCAGGGTGACATTGGACTGACCAACCAAAGGTCACTGCCTGAGCTCTGTGAAGAAGAAGAAGATGAACAAAGAGAAAGACACCACCCAAAATTCTCCATCTTGTCCCATATCCACCACTATCCTATAAAAACCTCAAATTTAAACCCCATCACCCAGTGACAATAAACACATCTAACCCACTGCACATTTGTGATTTCTAACTCATTATTCAGATTTCCAAGCCTTCTCCAAGGTTTCAGCTCCAGAGCAGTGTTTTCCAGGGGGGCTGTGCCTGGAAGCACAGAAAGCTCCAAAACTCCAGATTCCTGGGATCCAACACACCTCCCTCCCAGTATTGCCATGGAAGTACAAATGCACAGTGCTGGGAGAGCAGAGCTGCTCCAGGAGTGGCAATGTGCAACCCTACCCCTTCATTAGAGCACAGCTCCCTGTCACTTCAAACCTATTTCATATGCAGATCCAGCAGGAGACATCTAAATGAGACATCTCATTTATGGCTGCGATTATTCCAACATGAAAAGGAATGTCAAAGTATGAGACTATGACTGAGAACTGACACGGCTCTGAGGCTGGAAATGCTACCCTGCATTTTCACAATTGGAACTGCATAAATACACTCCTTAATTTGCCCTTTTTTTTTTTTTGGCAAGGGAAGGGAAAGAGAGCTAGTGATTTAGGAAGGTATAAAATAATATGGAAAAGAAGAAGAATAATCACGTTTTGGATGAATTTTGCATAAGATCACTTTAAAATATTTACAAGCTCCCTATTTTGAGCAGTTTTCTCAGCCTTACCATTTCTATCTTCCAAATACTTGGTTTCAGATTAGCTGGAATTATCAATTCATTTAGAGTGCTTTTCCTGCAGCCTATGGAAATGGATCAACAGGGAAGAGCAGAAGGAAAAAGGCAGTCCACAAGAAATTTTTAAAAAAGCAAAAGTTCTGTTTCCTCAACATATTTCTTCAGAAGCTAAGAAAGTTAATTTTTCAAAAGGAGCTAAAGACAGCAGAAATTGTACAATAACCCACAGTGACACAACCTGTGTGCAAAGATTGGACATTCCAATTAAAATCTCATGAGGGTTTTTGGGTTTTTTGACACTCACCCGCACCCACTGATCTCTGCCATTTCTTTTCTGGAAGGGAGAGTCATAAAGCAGGGGCAGAACTCCACAGACAGCTCAGGCAGCCCTGCCACTGCATTTGGAAGGAGAGACCTGGAAGCTGGATATGGAATGTGGCAAGAACGTGCCAGCCTGCCAGCACAAGGGTAAGACAGGCAAAGGGAAACACTAATACATGGAATATCAACACGGGCTTCACCTTCAGCTCTAGCAAGAAATTCTCTAACACAGACTGCCAGGGGAGTTGGAAAATGTGAATTATTTTAGGTTGTTATTATCCGATAATTATTCATTTATTAAGTGTGCAAAATGTGTGGCTTCATGCACATTAAAAGCCAACAGGAATTAACAGGAATTGTTTTGCTAAGGCCATGGACACAGCAAACCCTCTGACTACCTATCCAGAAAAAAACATAATTAAGTGTTCAGATGCAGACTGACTTTTGTGGCACTGTACATTGCATTGGCTCTGACTCCCTCAGCAGTCACCCAACAGCTCAGAAAGAAGATGAAATGTGCAAGCCAGCACTACCTACACGGGCTGAGGCTAAAACACAAACACTTAAATAACAGCAGCCCCTCTGCAGCACAAAGTTCCCAACGCTCTGCTGAAGCCCATCTTTACTTTTGCATCTGCCACGTTTCAGAAGGTGATGATAATTTCAGAGGGTGATAATAATTTCAGCTGCTCCCTCCATCCTTCGCTTCCATTCACAGAATATCTGTGCTCAAACTATGCTGGGGTGAACTGTTAATGAGATAATTACATCACAAGTGACCCCCTCCCCATGCCCTGCTCTCCTGCAGCCTAACAGAGCAAAGATTTATAGAGACACCACAAAAATGCCTCCAACTATTCACCAGAGCTGCCTCTAGCTGCTGTTAGAAGCGCATTTTAAGCTTTTTTGCCTCCTTTTCTCAGGAAAGACAGCTGCCACAATGGCACAGTGAAGTGTAAATTGGCAGTTTAAGCACCCAGCTCTCTGCTGGATGTCACTCATACCTGGTGACTTTGGAGCTGATTGACCAATTACAAGCACGATGACAAAAACACGGCAGCTTCACAAACCACTGAATTCCTGACTGGGAGGGGTTCGTGCAGGGCACAGGGAATTAGCAGAGTGATAGAGATGTAATATCAAAATTAGTGCATCTTCCTCCAGCAAAGGCTTCTGTGTCAGCTCCACAGTTCTCTCTTCAACAAATAATTAACCAGAATTAATGGTGGTGCTTGTTATCTATTTTTCAGCTAGAGCATGGGAAGGGTTTGAAAAGGCTGTGGAAGAAGGGGCAATCGGAGGTGGGAGGAAATGGATGAGCTTGTTAACACTTCAGGAGAGCTCCAAAAATACTGAACGTGGTGCTGAAGTGGGAGAGACTAAGAGAAAAACTGCAGGAAGCCCAAGTCCATTAGGCACAAATCAATTTTGTAATCATCTGCCCGCCAAGCACCAAGATGTTTGAGAGCAGGTTTCTCCTCACAGAAGAAACCATGCTAAAAACAATATTTTCAAAACTCAGCTGTGGCATGAAAACGTGCTGAGAAAAGGTGCCATGATTACCTGTGCAGTATTTTCAAAACTCAGCTGTGGCATGAAAACGTGCTGAGAAAAGGTGCCACCATTACCTGTGCCATGTCTCTGGGTCAGAATCCTGTCACCCATCACTCAGTACCGTGCTCTGCTAACCCTCAGGAGTGTGAGAGGAACTGGGTTCAGCGGGCAGCTGAACAGTGTTTGCTCTCAGGAATTATTGCAATAAAGAGAGGAAATGTGCAGGATTTTTGAAATACAGAGTGTTGTGCAAAGAGGGACAGCGTGCTCAGGAACAGGGGCAGAGACAGGAGCAGATCACCAGGCTCAGCAGTCGGAGCAAACCCTGGGATTCCAGAGGCTGAAAAGCCAACCCATGGACAAGACTGAATTCCTGAGCACTCCTTCTTTCCCCAGCCCTTGTTTCTTGTATTCACTTTGTATTCCACCGAGGAAGGAAATGACAATGACAATGACAATGTATTTGGGGAGACACAGCAAGAACACTTATGCTAAATGGATTGACATCTTGCTGATCAAGGGGCTGAGTTGTTGCAGAGATTCCTTCCCCAGGAGCTGGGCTCTGCCTGGTTCCATTGGGGATGTCCTTGCCAGCCCCGTGGGAGCTCAGGGTGATGCTGAGGTTTGGAAGGGAACAGCTTGTGGCAGGTGCAGTCCCAAGAGGGCACTGGGGTGATAAATGGTGCTGGGAGGGTCAGATAATGCAGGAGCTGAGGGAGGTGGGACAATCCCTGGCAATGCTGGAGGAGAAGAACCAGTGGCCAGGGGTGGCCCTGTGCTTGCCCTCAGCTCCCAGCAGCTGCTCCAGCTCATGGAGGGAACAGAACGGCCCATTCAGTGCTGCTTTCCACAAAAAAAAAACCAAAAAAACCAAAAAAAACAACAAAAAAAACCCAACACCCCCCCAAAAAAAACCCAAAAAAAACCCACAAAAAACCCAAAGCAAAATAAAAAAACAAAACCAAAAAACAAAACAAAAAAACCCACCAAACCCCTCAAATCCAGGACGTGGAAAGGTAAGAATTGATCTCCCATGCTGTGTTTGGGGCTCTGCACTGTTCTCCTTCTGAATCTCTGTGTGTGAGCTCCTTCCCAAGCCTCCCTCACCATCTGAAAATCTTCTGCTACTCCACAAGTGGCACTGCCACTGGAGCACTGCCACTGGAGCACTGGCACTGGATCACTGCCACTGGAGCACTGGCACTCCCTTCATTTCCATCTTGGATGGAGCTGGGTCACCCTGGAGCTCTGGGGACAAATCCCCTTGGCAGGAATTTAGGTCAAGTGCAGTTCTACAGAGGTGTTCAAGCAGTGGTGTGTGAAATATTTATACGTGGGTGAGGCACATCCACATTTGTATTCTGACACAAAGAGGTCCAGACACAGGCAAATATCTATGATCTGCCATCTTAAGTGGAGGAATAATAATTCCATTTCCTTTTGCACTCTGGTTTGTTTGACAGCTCCAGTCTAGAATCCACAACACCGACACTGAGCCAAACTGTCACTGACATCTCCACGTCTGAGAAACCCTGAATCTCACAGGTAAGCTGTGAAAGCTGAGAAGCAGGCAGTGAAAGTGTGAGCCTCAGAGCTACTACAGCAGACAAACTCTAAAAAGTCACTTTGTATGACCTCTGCTTGCTCGTAACTGGGGGCAGCTTAAAGCTGGGAGAACGAGGAAGAATGAAAAATCCACAGAACTTTTTGCAGACAGAAGAAACATATGCTCTACAAAGTAAAAAAAAAATAAATAAATTACTCATATGTGATAGACTAGATGAGCCAGACATCATTTAAAATGAAATATACTCTTTAAATCTAGATAAAGAATGCAAGAAATAATTTTATACACTGTTGAGCAGGCAAAAAGGAACATATTGCAATTTGGAATTTGCTCAGCTGATTTTTCTTTTGTACTGGTAGGAAAGGAGAAAGTATGGGGGCTCTCTTGGGGTCAAAAGAAGAACTGAGACCTACTGACCTCAATAATTACAACTTATTGATTTAAGTGAGGTGTTTATATCCCAGCAGCACATTTAATGCAGTTAACGTTTACACAGCCATACAGATCTCATTTAGGTGACACTCACACTCTTAATGTCCTCGGTTTCTCAAAAGAGAAAGAAATAAAGCTCTTCTAGGTTAATGCACACACCAGAAAACTTTTAGCACTTCAGAGGAGGCAACAAACGTGGCTCAAGAGCAGCACAAGTCTGGCAGACAAAGAGCTGAGTGAAGCTGAAGCTCCTGCACAAAGCACAAAATCCCATCTTATCTGCAGCGACTCCTCATCACCCCATTTGTACAGAATCTTCCAGACACAAAACAGCTCCCACTAAAAAACGAGGGCTGGAGATATTTACTGGAAGCATTAGGGACTGGTGCTTCCAGAAATGTATTTTGTCAGGTCAATTAATCTGCTAAGAAAACAGCATTTTCAGAAGAACGCAGCAAAATCAGTGGCTGTTTGAAATGCTTATTTTAAGCATCCATTTGTGCATTGTCTAAAACCAGGAAATGTGCCCAAAGGCTTCAGTTTGTGTTTCATAAAAACCCCGACATTTTCAGGGGTTCAGGACCTTTCTCCTAGAATACACAGACAATGCTCACAGAATAAGGAAAGGGTTTATTATTCTCCTATTAAATACAGAGAAATTAGGTGTAAACTCACAAAACAAAGTCTTAGAACAAGAAAGAATGAGAAGATTTCTACCTTGAATTTTTGATCTCCAGTTCTTAAAATAGGATGATTTTTTCCTAAAAGCTTTGAATAAAATCCTGACAGAGACATACTCGGTTTAAAACAAACATCAGTTCCTAAAAGTCTGTTAATTCGTGGTCTCTTTGACTGAAAGAAGGACAGATATCAAGTGCAAATTAAGACACATGACATTTCATCTGGACCCAAGAAAATGCCTTTTTTTCTCTCTCACATCATGTCTCTCCAGACTGGAATTCACTGAAAACCAAAACACCGCCCCCATCCCAAGATGCACTCAGTTCCTCCAAGAATTTAATATTTTCCAATAACACATGCTTCTCACTCTTCTGAAATGCACTCTGGAAGTCTAAGTTTTATCCCAAACCTGCAGGAAAATTTAGGGACGATTTTTTTCCTCGCATTTTGCAAGGCACATAATTGGCACTTGCATAATCTCATCCAAATAATCTGCTACTTCCTACTAGAGGTTTTTTTATGCAGTGTTTGTACCCAGTTGGCTTTTCATAGTACTATCACCCAACCCTGAATTTTAAAGGCAGTTTATTCATGTAAGCAGTCTTAAAATACACATTTTCCAGGGGAGAGCTGTCAGGCATGGAGGAGCTGGGTAACAAGCTAAATCAGCAGTACAAATAGGAGCAGGAGAACTACCTGCTCCAACAGTTTGAATAATTGTGTGATGGATGGGGAACAGAGGAGGCACTTTTTCCTGAAGAAGCCATGGAAGGCATGAGAAAGAGCAAAAACTGAAATTCTCCACTGATCAGCAGAACCAGGGCAATTTCACATCCCCACTCTGCTGTCCCTCTGTCCTTCAGCACAACCCATCTGTAAAGCAGAGCAGAAAAATGGAGAGGAAAGTTCCAGGCTCATTAAATTCCTGGCCAGAATGGACAGAAATACCTGTGTGTGAGTGCTGCAGGAAGGACTCGACCTGTGACCTGCCAGGAACACTCCAGCAATTCCCAGAGCTGGAATTTACAGTATGACCCAAGCTGTTATTTCAGCAGCAAAAACCTCAACTTGAAAACAAATACACACATTTTTCAGCTCACAAGAGAGACAGTTCAACCTGCTTATGCTCAAATATATAAAACACATAACTGTGGCAAAAATACAAAACTGTGATTGCAAGATCAGCCTCAGTGACTAAAATCAGTGTTTAATTTAAATTAACTTCAAGGAGCGAAGGTCGCAACAAAGGTTTGCAAAAGTTTGTGAATGTTTCCAAAGCTGAGCATTGTGTGAAGAGCTTGCTAGGCTGCCAAGATGGAGAGCCAATTTGGATTATTAGGGGTTGATAAAGAGTGACATTTTGTGTTCAGGAAGCATCTGACAGGAGCTGCCATGCACCTTGTCACACTGCAGAGACTACAACTGCTGATAATGCTGAAAAAATGCTATTGAAACTGTTCCCAGACACACACATTGAAAAAATATCCACAGTAATGTCTTCAAATCAACAGAAAAACCATGTATTAGTGGCCTCAAATGTTCAGGATTTGTATATTTTATTCACTGAAGAAAAAGCTAAAATAGGAACTGCTCACCTACTATGACCTTTTCCACTTTTCTTGAGAATATTATACTAATTTCTTTTCTGGCTGTCCTAGAAACAAGCTTTGTGTCTTGAAATGACATTTGGTACTGGACAGAAATGCACACATTGAATAAACACAATTATACAAGTGGTATTTGCAACTATTTCAGTTTATAGCTGGCTGTACACAAATGCCTGGTCCAGTGCTCTGAAATGAGACACCACACGCACACCACACACTCTCAGAAAGCAGAGTTTGCATTTCAGCCTCTTAATTCCATTACAGCTCAGCATAGGAGAGAATTTCCCTCATTAAAACACAAAGGTCTGGCTCCCAGTAAGCTGTGAACCCAGCAGGGTGGTTCTGAGCCTCGGGTCAGAGCATTCACCTGGCATCTCATGTGGGTTTGTTTCACCACAGCCTGCTCATGGATTATCCTGAGGACACCAAAGTGTGACTGAAATAATAACTGAGTGACTGAAATAATAACTGAGTGACTGAAATAATTAATAACTGAGAAGCTGAGGCCCACCTTTCCCTTGTGGAGCCTGGACACCTCAGCCACATCAGCTCCACGTCAGCACTGACCCAAACTTTGCAATTTCCCTCAACTTCCACACCAAGACAGACTCAAGTCTGTTCTTAAAATACTTATTTATTATATTACTTATATTATGCTTATATTCTTATATTGTATTATTAATACTTATTATATACTCTTAAAATACTTGTTCTTAAAATACAGTTTCTTGCTGTAGGCAAGGAACAGCATCTGTCCATGATGCACCTTGGCCAAGCTCAGCTGAAATCCAGTTTTTATCTGGATTACAAAGCATTTACCTGATTAGGAGCACACTGGATTCTCTCCCCTATGTGACAACTTTATGAATTTCCATCAGTACCAAGCAAGATCTCTGAACTAAAATGCAATCTGATTGTTGCCTTTCCAGCTCTTATTGGCATTCTAGATTTATTCCTACACAAAATCTTTCTTTACTTTTAATATATGGTTTGGTAGAGGCTGCTATGAGAGGCTTTTAGAGAATCCAATGAATCTTTTGCAGCAGACTATGCAACTTCAATCAGCTCATATTAAAACATGATTGTTATAAGGGTGAAAGGAATTAATATGGCAAAGTTCTGTGTACCACATTAAGTTAAAGAATATTTGGCAGATGTGTATTTATAGCAGAATTACACAGACATATAAATTCCTTGCACAATGAAATGGTTGCACAATAAAATGTCTGCACGTTCAGTACACTGCTGTTCTATTCCATTTATGTAATGATTTGTAGTTTCTAAAAGTTGTTAGGCATTCTAAAAGCCAACGGGATTACAATCTATCTTAAAATTTACTGCTTTCAGTAAAGTAGCAGAGCACTCAGGCTTTGAAGTCATGGACTGCAAAGGCTGTTTATTCCACACATAAAGTGTTCCAGGATGTTGTAGGGATGGGGATAGAAGGGCTGCAGTAGAACAGACTGCTAAACAGCTCAAATATTAATTCATTAGCTCCCAAAGTTGTGTTCAGAGAGCATACAGAATGAAATCAAATGAG
Source organism: Rhabdornis inornatus (assembly GCA_013397075.1). Classification (NCBI taxonomy): domain Eukaryota; kingdom Metazoa; phylum Chordata; class Aves; order Passeriformes; family Rhabdornithidae; genus Rhabdornis; species Rhabdornis inornatus. Next base: position 909,258 of record VWZS01008402.1, on the reverse strand, counting down.
GGATTGGGGAAAAAAAGAACGAGTAAAAAGAGCACAAGAATGTGGCTAAACTGCACAACAGCCCACTGATATTCTGAGGCTGGGAGTTATGTGAATGGAAGATGAACGTGAACAAATGGATTTATAAAGCAGCTTTTTAATACATATCATTAAGGCTATTTCATCTCCCTGCACTCACACATGCAAAAAGAGGGTGAAGGCAAGAAGAGTTTCAAGGAGAAAATGCTGGAATGAGAAAGGGAAGAGGAAAAGCAGCTTTGTAAAAGATTATTTCCCCTCCATCAATCTGCCTAAACCATGGATTTCCTCCCCAAGCTTAATGGTGATCAAGAAGTCATTCTTGCTTCTACCCACTGCTTCTTCCACATATTCCTTGAATCATGAAGAGAAGGGAAAAATGCATTCACACTGGGGGATGTACCCCAAACACCCAAGAATACAGGTCCAGAAATCCCAACACCCATTTCTAAAATACCCACGGTGAGATCTGTGCTACGAGGCAGCAGAGTTACATTTCTCCACTGAGGTGGAAGCCTCCATGAAGGTTTGTGTGTGTGACTGTGAGCATTGTTTCAACACCTGAACACCTGCAGGGCTTCTCTGGCTGGGTTGGCCTGGGTTCTGCACAGGTTACATGAAAGGTTTGGGTATCACCTGCAAGGTGACCCCACAAAACAGCAACCTCGTTGTCCTTTTGATTATGGAAAGCTTGGAGTAATGTGAATTACAGGTGGGTTTGTTTGAAGTAGTTTGTTCTATCCTGAAAACTCCTCTGGCAAATGACCTTACACGTGGTGCCCTGTCACCTATCCACGTGTCCTGGATCTGCAGGTGGAAGGGGAGGGAGAGCTCAGGAGAAAGCAGAGGTGCCTCCAGTCTCAGCCTGATTCTAACTTCAAATAAACCTGAGAACATCTGTTTTCAGCAAGCAGCTCTCATTTCTTAGAGTCCAAAGCCAAAAATTTACCCAAAGAAACAGAAATCAAGATCTAGAGTGAGAGAACCTAAAACTCAAGTGATGTATTTTAGCCAGAAGGACATTTTTTTCTCTCTGAAAATTAATGATGATTAGTTCTAAATGAAGCACGGGTGGTTTTCCATACCCAGCAGCTATGAACACTAACGAGACATCCAATTGATATTAAGAATGCTGCTGGCTTCTGTAATTTGGGCATCTGTGTGTCAGGAACTGAACTGACAGGCCAAATCCTACTTTGTATTTCACTGAGAACACCAGAAGAAATCTCTGTGCAGACAAATGTCTGGTTGGAATCCATGATCTGGCTGGTAAACATCCCCAGACCTCTCAGAATCCAAATAATAAAATTCTAGCACTCTGCAATGCCAACACGTGAATTCTTTAATAAAAAGCCACTTCCCAACGTGAATTGTGCATTGGAGATGTGCTTGCAGTGTAAGGAAATGATCCACAACACATGGTGGAGGCTGAACCAACCTCCCTGCACCTTCACAGCAGCAGCTGCATAACCAAGACCCTCAGTAAATCCCTGCCTCTGGTGACAGTGCTGGTTTTTGTTGGTTTTTTTAAATGAAGAGCTCATCTCTCCGTCAGTAATTCCTATGCAGGTGATTCCTTCTGGCCCACAAGAAGGTTGTACAGCACGTGTTGCTGCTGTGTCAACAGGAAGGAAAATGCAGGGGCAGAAGAGCAGAAACTCCCAAGTTGCAGGTACCAAGAGGATCTGGGATTCCTGCCTGTGCTGGACATGGCAGCTACAGGAATTTTTTTTTTGCTCTGTTTCAGATTTCAAGATTCACCGTATCAAGCCACAGACAATTTTCTTTCTCTTGCAGGAAACTGGGCCAAGTTCCAGCACCAGGGAACAGTCTGTTCACAGAATCCTCTGTATGGCACAGCCCCAGCCCTGAGGAGACAGGAGAGCTCTTTCCTGCTAGAGAGAGATTTTCTTTCTTTGCAGCAACAGAAGACCAGCTCCCAACACTAAAAAAAGAACCCAACTTCAAGCAGGAGACTGAAAGAGAAGTGCCATCAAAAGCCAGTTTGATGGGAGAGGTTTCTGGCTCCTCACTGATACACAGCTACTCTCCAGTCAAAAGCAACACAGATGCTCAGAGCAGTTGCCTTCGTGGAAATTGGTCTGAAAGAAATAATTATTTGCCATACTGTTCCTTCTTAGAAGCACACAGAAGCCATGGAAAATGTTTGTATGGATGAAACACGGCAAGTTTTCAACAAGAAAAGCCAGCCTGCACCAGACAATGCCATGTGCACTGACAAGGACTGGGACTCCTGTGGGTTTCCTGCCTCAATTCCGAGCACACTGCCCACTTTCACATCCTCTGGAAGCTGCAAGCATTAATGGATTGCTCCAGGAATACTGACACATCATTGATAAGTCAGATCTCTTCATCAAGTATTTTGAAACCACCATAAAAATCCAAGCAAAATCTATTATTTACCTCTTTCAAAATCATATAAAGTTATTACCGTGGTGTCTTAGGGGTGAAGGAATTAAATAGACCCAAAAGTACCTGATTTGCCAGTGACTGTATCTAGAGACTCAAATAATAAAGTTTTTCTAACAAGCTCTCTGGATGATCTGCAGAGAAAGTCATGTGAAAGCTGCATGCTCAGCTGTGCAGACCATTCTAAAATCCACACCAACTTTCACTGTAACAACAAAAAAGAAATCCAGTGAGTCTGGTTCCCTTAGCAACCAGTAAAATATTATCTACATTATTCGTATTAACATTATTTAACAGGAACTAGGACTAAGAGACAAAGAGACACCACTCACAAAGAGCACACACATTCCCCATTACACAACTTGTTAGCTTTGAAAATTCCACCATGCTTTCCACTGAAGTGCTGACATTCCCATGTGCTCTTCTCTGCAGGAACTCCATCCTGCTCCATGCCAAAAGTAATCTGCTGTTTGTTTCTGAGTGCAGCTGGCTTTCACAGTGGCCATCACCCCACCCCAGCGAGGCTGGACACGAGTGAATCTCCTGCTGTACTCAGGGCTGCTGTCCCTGCAGCACACATCTGCTGGCAAGGCTTCTGAACAAACTCCTCTGGGATGAAAACCCTGCTCACTCCGAGGTGTGCTCCCAAGGGATGTGTGGCATTTCCTCTGCTGTGGTTTGACAATTCAGACCCAGCTCTGTGGGACACATCCCCAGGGTGCTGCTGGCTCAGAGACACTGATTGGGATTTCTACATTTCCCATCTGTGGCTTTATGTGGACAGAGACACCTAGGGAGCTGCAAAATTACAGCTCCAGAATCTTTTCTCTCAAGCCTGAATCCTTCTTGCTTCCCAGGCTGAGAAGCTGATGGTAGCTGCAGACAGAAAGGAAATTTCCCAAGGTGAGAAATGGTCAAAAACAACTTAGAATCTGGTGAAAAACGGAGTGGAATTCATAATAAAGATTAACACCTGTTGTTTTCCCATGGGATACATCCTGAGGCCTGGTCTCCTGGATGTTTATCCCAATTAGCCAATGAGCTGCTGGCCTGTTCTAGTCTCTCCTAACATGCTTTAAATACAAGCTCTCTGCTCAATAAAATTGGCTTTTTTTCCCTAAAAAGGTCCATGTGTGTTGTTGCTCTTTTTCCCTCTCTCTAGGACCAAAACCACAGCTTTAGACATCCATCACAAAGTTGCCCCAATGTGAAAAATTATGGATTTCGTTCTCTGAACAAGTTATTTACAGTAGTGAAGAAAGTCACCCCCTTGATCTCCACAAGCATGCAGCAAAAATGTGTGAAAACCAGGAGTGAGGGTGAAGCCCCACTAACAGGTTACTCAGCATTAATCAGTGTTAGCAACTGTGTGCAGCTCAACTCTTTCAGCAGGAAATGCTGGAAAGTTTTGAGTTCAGAGGAAAAACATTGATTGAAATTTCACTCAAAAGAAACGTGTAATTCCCTCCCTGAACAAGCAGAATATTAAATCATGTAATGTTTGGATCCCTGCAGCTGCCCCACTCTGGTACCAGAGCAGTGATTCACTGCACAGAGGAGTTTCTGCTGGAATTCTCACCATTGCAGAAATGGACACGTGAAGGTAGAACTGAAGAAAACTTTTCCAATGTCCAAAACAAAAAGAAGCACTCAGACCTGGATGAAAGTTCAAGGGCTGAAATGATGTTCTCCTTTTCCCTATTTGTCTATTGCTTCCAATTCTCGATTGCACATAATTTTTGAATGAAATGTAAAAATACAGCTTCAGAAACACGAGCCCACGATGAATATATTCCTTATTGCAAACTGCACACGCATCACAACTAAAAATCAGCATGCTGATTCCATTAGTTATCAACAGAACCTTGCTACCAAAAGGGTTACAAACACTGAACTTCACAAGAGTGAAAAAACATTATGTTAAATCATGTGTTCTTACTGAACAATTAAAATCAGAATCAGGATGACACTCAGATCTAAACCCCCTACACAGGGAACAATTAACCAAAGCTTGAACTGATATACTCTGAGATTCTCTTACCAAGGGTCATTTCACATGCATTAAAGGTTTTATAAATAGGATGTTAAACTGAGAAAATTTAAAAAATAGCACAGCTCTTCAAGCATCCTTTACATGGAAAGTGCTTTTTGCCTTAATGATTAAAATTTTATGTATAACCAATACAAGATTCTTGTGTGGTTCTATCTGCTCCTCACTATTGATGTTAAAAACTGTTCTCCTTGGTGCACTCTGAAAAGATGAGCTTAAAGAGACAGGAGGAGACTAAAGTGTTCAACAGCAGATCCGTAGGCGTGTGCTGAAACTGGGCCAAGACATAGCAGTGTTCTGATCAAAGGGGTAAAAGCGACTTTTGAGAGGGAAAGAAGGGCTTTTAATGAGACTCAAACACCCCAAACACTGACCAGGATCAATCCATAACCCCTGGACAAGGGGGTGCAGAGCAGCTCCCCTTTGCTCAGGGTTTATTCCAGCTGTACATGAAGAACATTCCCAGAGCAGCTCCAGGAAACCAAATCACTTCAATCTGATGAAAAAATTCCGACAGGAAACCAAGCACCCTCCTCTTCATGTGCTGGCTGGGTGGACATGCCAACTGCAGCATTCCACAGCAGAGCTCGGCTTTTCTGAGCAAACCTGAGCCAGGAGTGCCCAGCGAGGGCCCCAGCATCACCTCCTCAGCAAAAGGAGAATTCTGAAAATGAAAATGAAATTCAAAATGAAAATTTCTGATGGAAGGCACCATCAGAAGAATTAATTCACCTCACAAGGCAAGAGCCTGCTACAAGTCAGGCTTCCTTATGCATTCTCTCTCCAAAAGTATTCTTATTATTTTCAAAATATTATTCTTATTTTCTCCTTTAACTCCGCTTAAAAGAAAGAGAAAAAATAATCTTCCCATTCAGAGAAACTTTAGAAAATTGGCAAATTACATAGGAAATTCAAATCCTGTATTTTAATAGCTCTTTAAAATACCTGTCCTCTCCAAAGAGACTTTTCAGTGTTTTCAACCAGTTATTTCAAAGTCACTAGAAATTAAACAGTTAAGCACTTAAAAAACCCAAACAAAGAAATACCAAACAAAACCCACTCCAGAAAACAGTAAGAAAAACATTCCTAAATTCTCTGAATCTGTTTGTAACTAAATGGTTTTATGGAGTGGAGTTGGCTCACATTTTTTCCAACAGCCCTAGGCTACATAGATGCTTTTACACATAAGTGTTTTTCTGCAACCTTATTTACTTCTCCAACAAAAATGCTGATTTCACACCTGACAGAGTGCATTTATAATAATTCAGTAAAAGAAGAACTAAAAGGGAGTCTGTTTAGTCCCTGTTCTCATTTGATTCCCTTCACTGGCACTTAACACATCCTAACACATCCAGCAGTGGAGATTTTTTGTGCTCTGGCATTTCGTTTTTTTCTTTTGCACATTGGTTAAACACGTCTCATCATCATCATCATCTAAATCAGGGGACATCTCAGGATCCCTAAATTCCTACAGTTCTTAATGCCATAAAACATGTTTCAAGGTGCACTTCAGGACAACTCTTAAGGAGGTGACAGGAAAAGCAAAGAGAGAAAAGGTGTGAACCTAATGGTTTTTACTGCTAATCCTAAATTAAATATAGACAGTGTTGGGAAATTGCCTGAATGTCCTCCTCTCTCCCTTAAAAAAAAAAATCTAAATTCAAAATAAAAAAAATAACCCATTGAACTTGAAAGTTTACAGAGGAGAATTCCAATCTCCCTTCCACCGACACAGAATGAACAAATGAAGAAATAAATCTTAAATATTCTAACTCATAAGCTTATCACCTTGGGGGTTTTTTGGTTTTTTGTTTTTGTTTTTTTGTGTTTTTTTGTGTTTTTTTTTTTGTTTGTTTGTTTTTGTTTTTGTTTTTTTGGGTTTTTTTGTTTTTTTAAATGCTGGTTTTATTTACTTTGGGGGGCAAAAGATTGCTTGGGTTTTTTCCAGGTAGCCTCTGCCTTGTAAAAGCCTAGCCCAGATGGATTAGCAGCAGTGTAAATAGCTGTCTGCAGTAAACAATCCCAATCTCGTGTTTCTGCTCAGACTTTTCACCCAGACCCACCTTGTGTGCCCAGCACTCACACGTGCACTACACCAATACCCCGGCAGAGATTTCAGCTTCTGTGTTTAGCCTTGTCCTTCAAACAGGAGTTAAAGGGGCAGCTTTACAATCTGAAAAACAAGGTGCTTGAGCACTAACAGCTCTGCTGGAGCAGCCCCAGAAGGTTTGCAATAATTCTGCACGAGCTTTTGTGCAGCTCTTGGGTATCCTTTCTGGAGAGGGATGCTTGGCAAGGGACACAGTTTGTGTTTCCAGTCTCGTCAGGAATTTGATTTAAGGGTTGCTGGAAAGCACAGCACGGGCAGTGTGGGTTTCCCAGCTGTGCTGTGGTTTACTCCCAGCAGCAGCCAGGTGATCCCTTACCTGCTCTGTGACACTCAGGGATCTACAGCAGAGTGGTGACACTGCACCTGAGTCAAAAGGGAACAGAAAATGATAATTCTGATATAGAGGTGCAGAATTCACCTCCAGCAGGAGTAAAAACATTACACATAACCACAAACTCCATCTTTTACATGCTTAGTTCCAACCTGGCTTTGACAGAAGATTATTTATGAAATCACAGGTTGGAAACAAGACCTGCCCAAGTAACCAGCTGTCCATGGACAAATATCCCAAAGGACAGAGCACCTTAAGGATTTCCACCCAATGTAAATGAAACCCCAAAGCTGCACAGCTGAAATGACCTCTGAACACCAAACCTACAGCAGAGGATGAGGCTGTGTGGGGTTCAGAGCTCTGGGTGTGCCAGGTTTCAAAGGCCAGCAGGTCACAGCACTGCCATGGAACTGGGAACTGCCAAGGTCCCCAACTCCCCACATTCCTGGACTGGAGGCTCCCAAGGCTCTCCCACATCCTGAAGCAGGGATTCATGGATGTGATGCTGCATAAACCCCTAGGAACAAAATCACCAAACAAAACTGGGCAGGCAGGAAGCAGCCAGCATCCCAGGGCTGTCCAAGGAACACATCCCTGCCTGCCATGCAGGAATCAGGAGAATTCCACTCCCCTGAGCTCTGTGCCTGCTGCACTGACCCTGCTCTGTCCCTTTGCACACAACCTGAACCCCCCTTGTCTGGACCCACATGGAATCAACACTGCCCACCCAGAGGAGGAGACACACAGATAAAACATGGATTTCCTCCTCAACCTTCTTCCTTCAAGTCCAGCTGCCTCACATAACTTCAGGGAAACCAGATTGACAAAAGAGAGCAGAATCCCAAAATAACCACCATGACATAGCCTTGTTTGTAAACATTAACTCCTAATAACTCTGCACTGCTGCAAATATTAATCTTGTTCTCTGAAATTTTTTTTTAGGAAATACGTTTATATCCAGGCTGAAACTCAGTATAAACTTAAGCATGCTGCAATTGAAAAAAAAAATTAATTAAAGCAAAAAAAAAAAAAAATGGAGTCTCAGAAATACTGCATCAGCCTTTGTAATGAGAGCAAAATGGTTGAAAGATTCTGCAAGCTCTATCTGATCCAGTTTGAATTTATTGGCAGAATCTTACAGGCAAGAGACTAAGCTACTTTAGAATACAGAATTAAATGGTTGGGTTTATTTAATATCCTCATAATACTACTTTGAAAAGAAATCCTTTATTCTACTGCCACTAGAACAAGGGAAATGTAGTTTTTTCTCTACTGGCTGTCAAGGTTGTTTTTTTTTTTCCTTTTTTCTTACGTACATGTGCTGTGTGAAATTCAGCAATTTCATTTCACAGGGTGTCTTTGGCATTAGCCACAGTGTAATGTAACTGGAACTACTGAAGTTCATCTGATTTCACACCTAACCCATGCAGCCTCACAAATTAGACATTACCTCAATAAAAAGAAGCAAAAATTGCCTAAGTTCTTCTGGGAACAAGGCTCATATTCCCTTGAGTTCCCTCATCAAGACAAGCTTGCCAATGAACCCAACACATGTTTGTGCTTTGTGATAAAATGTCCACATGGAACCGTGAGATTTTTATGTGGTTTGAGAGATTTCTGGGTCAAGCTGTGGTTTGGAGTTTGTTTGGTTTTGTTTTTCCTCAGAAAACACTGTATAACGATGACATTGAAAAATCATGTTTCATGCACAACTTCTGTCTCAATACTCAATATTGTGGAAAAGCAATGTTAAGACTTTCAAATGAGGAACAAGAGCTTCCAAACATCAACAAATGTGAAGAAACAGATTTGGAGGAGACTACACAGAGCAATTACCAAAACCAGCAGCTTAAAAACCTTCACAATCTCATCCAGAGCACCACTGCACTCTGGATTTTGTGATCTCGACCTCATGCTCCCACCAAACTGCTGCCACAAACCCTGAACTATTCCCACGTGGTTTTTTATTCACTTGGCAGCCTTCCCCAGCTCTGATGATCCATTCCCTGCCCCTGCTTCTGAATCCTTCATTTCTGTGCCTCACCCAGAAATGCAGATCCCAGCAGTGGCTCCATCTCTGGGCTGCAGAGCAGAAGGAGCACAGGAGCTGAAAGCTCACCCCAAATAATATAATATAGAAGCAAATAATATAAACATAGAAGCAAATAATATAAACATAGAAGCAAATAAAAGCAAATAATATAAATATAGAAGCAAATAACAAATAACTCCTCCTTGCTCAGCTGTTCATGCTGCCTCAGCCCAGGCTCTCACCTTCAAGCTGAACAGAGAAATACCCTTCAAATTATTCCCATTTATTTCAGGGTAAAATGCTCTGCGTAGTCTGGGATCATAAAACCAGAATTGATTTGAAGAAAACAGAGGTTATGGCAGAAAACTGGAATGAGGCAACTCTGCACTGCTCATCTTCTGTTCATTATGGACTATTGTGCAGCATGTTTCCAGAACACAGGAGGAGCAGGGTAATGAATTCTGTCACAGTCATTTCTGCTGCTGAAGGATCTTCAGAAAGCAGTTTGGGGCAGAGGGGGGGATGAAGCCCCAAAACACACACACACCACTTCTCACTGGTAAGGATGAAAGGGAAGGTGATCCAGGGCCATCAGGACAGATTAATGTAAAGGAAAGATGTCTCTGGGGGAGCTCTGCTTGGAGGATATTCACTGCATATATCTTTAATTACAAGCTGGTGTACATTTTATCCTTTAGCCACAATTTATATTCCTTTTATCACCTCTGTTGTGAAACACCAATGTGTTTTCCCACTTTCATCTAGAATCCAGACCATTAGACACCCAGCACTGTCATCCCATTGCTCTGCAGCTCCCTTTTCCCTGAACAGTCAATCAACACCAGCAAACACACACAGGGATGCAGCCTGATGCACAGTTCAACACTGCCATTCCAGATGTGCAAAGACAATTTTCAGGAAGAAAGAATTATATGTCAGTAGGTAGGGAGAGAAAGAAAAGAAAAAACAGAAGGAAGTGTATTTATTCTCTTACATCTCTTAAAATGCACGTCTTATTTCCCTCATTTGTTTCAGTCTTCATTTCTGGCTGCAAGGGAGAGCAGCTTCACTTTATCACCCACCCCAGGTTAAACCAGCAAGTTCTTTATTTCAGCACCTTCTGGCTCCCTCCCAGCAGCCACTGTTTGCCCTGGCAGCCTGCTCAGTGGCAAGTGGCAGCAACGAGAACCCCAGCAGCAATGTCACAGAAGCCACCAGGACATTCCTGCTCTGTCCTGAAGCACAGCCAGCTCCCAGTAGCCAGAATTCTGGATGCATGCAGTGGTTATCCACCAGACACTCCCTCTTTCACAACAAAAGGTAACAGCACATCTTCCTCAAAAGCTGATTCTTTATCTGTATCAGTGTTTTTTCCTTACAAATCACAGAGAGAGAGACTTCACAGGAATGGAAAATAATATCCTGGATAAACATCCAACATCACTTTGAGACTTGAAACTCTGCATTCCATGCAAATAAAGTTTAGTTTCTCTCAATTTGGAATCAACTATTTAAACTGATATTGAAGCACATTGATGAATTTAATTAGATAGACAGCCTACAGCCTGAAGTTATTAGAAGCACACACATTCATGCTCTAGGTGACATATTCACTGTTTTTATTACCATTGTATGATAATTTCCCTTTTTTATTTTTTGTACAAAGCTCTCTCTGGACTAAGTAATTGGTAGTTGTTCATGCATGTTTTAACAGTCTCTGAAAAAAGGTTTCCCAACAAATATTATCTAGTAGGAAAGACTACTTGAACTGCATTTATTCCTATGGCAGATTTCCCTCGTTGTCCAATTAATTACAAAGTATGAGAGTCTTCCTGAAGTCACTTGGAAAAAGAAAAAAATAATCAACACATAACCTATGACTTGCAGTTCATTATTCCTATCTTGAACTGATTCTACTTTGTTTACACAGATCTGCTAAAAATGGGACATTTAATATTTCTGGTACAAGCTTCTAAGACATCAAAAGCAGCACACAAGGTTATGTTTCTACATGCTAATTTCCCCCATTTATCCACCATGGATCACATAATTAAAAGCAATGTCACAGAAGGGTCACAGGCAGTGTGCCTGTGACTCCATGAGCAGTTTGTCTTGTTCTGTGTGTGCAGTTCATATTCTGTGTGTGCAGTTTACATTGTTCTATATGTGCTCTTTATGTTGTTCTCTGTATGCTCTTTATGTTGTTCTGTACATGCAATTTACACTGTTCTGCATGTGCAGTTCACAGTGTTCTATATGTACTCTTTATGTTGTTCTGTATATGCAATTCACACTGTTCTGTATGTGCAGTTTACATTGTCCTGTATGTGCTGTTTATGTTGTTCTGTGTGCTGTTTATGTTGTTCTGTACATGCAATTTACACTGTTCTGCATGTGCAGTTTACAGTGTTCTATATGTATTCTATGTTGTTCTGTGTGTGCTGTTCACATTGATCTATGTGTGCAGTTTACATTGTTCTGTGTGTGCTGTTTATGTTCTGTATATGCAATTTACACCGTTCTGTATGTGCAGTTTAGTGTTCTATATGTACTCTTTATGTTGTTCTGTATGTGCAGTTTGCACTGTTCTGTATGTGCAGTTTATAATATTCTATATGTACTCTTTATGTTGTTCTGTATATGCAATTCACACTGTTCTGTATGTGCAGTTTACATTGTCCTGTATGTGCTGTTTATGTTGTTCTGTGTGCTGTTTATGTTGTTCTGTACATGCAATTTACACTGTTCTGCATGTGCAGTTTACAGTGTTCTATATGTATTCTATGTTGTTCTGTGTGTGCTGTTCACATTGATCTATGTGTGCAGTTTACATTGTTCTGTGTGTGCTGTTTATGTTCTGTATATGCAATTTACACCGTTCTGTATGTGCAGTTTAGTGTTCTATATGTACTCTTTATGTTGTTCTGTATGTGCAGTTTGCACTGTTCTGTATGTGCAGTTTATAATATTCTATATGTACTCTTTATGTTGCCCTGTGTGTGCTGTTTATGTTGTTCTGTATATGCAATTTACACTGTTCTGTATGTGCAGTTTACAGTGTTCTATATGTACTCTTTATGTTGTTCTATGTGTGCAGTTTACAATATTCTATACGTACTCTTTATGTTGTTCTCTGTGTGCTGTTTATGTTGTTCTGTATATACATTTTACACTGTTCTATATGTGCAGTTTACAATATTCTATATGTACTCTTTATGTTGTTCTCTGTGTGCTGTTTATGTTCTGTGTGTGCTGTGCTCACAGAAACCACAACTGCCAGAGGAGGTTACAAACCAGCACGACAAATCAAATGTCATTCTCAGGGACTGAAGAGTTCTTGCAACAGAAAAAAAGTGACTGCAGTGCAAACACACAAAGCTTTTTTGGGAACAAAAGACAGCTCTTGACTCAACTTTTATGCCTGAAGCCTCGTGTTCTGCCATGGTAATTTTGGTGAACTCACAGCTCTCCCACTGAGAGTTCCTGTACACAGATGTCACAAAAATAATGGCAATAAATCAGGTGGAGCAAGAACCTTTAGAAGTGACCACTTAGCCTTGCACATTTCGAAAAGCAAGGTGGCACTCCAAAGGGCTGGGCAGTCAGTGAACCCAGGCCTTCCTAACCTGAATTATTTGTGAATTTGTTTTGGTAATGTTGAAGTGAAATTTGTAACAATCTGCACAGTTCAGGCATTTCAGAAATAAAAGGCATTGCATGCACAAGAAACAATTCTCCATTTATGCAGCACAGCAGTGGGATCTACATTTTTGATGTTTAATCCTACCACAAACACCTCATAAATTCTAAACAGCTGCAGCTATTGGGGTCATGGTGAGGAGCAAAGCACCAGAGAAAGTGCTCAACAATCCAACCACCATCAGAGGCTTTTGGTTTGGATTAGCTAAAATTTCAATCCATGTGGAAAACTAGAATTCAGACCTGTAGAACTGTAATAAAATGCTGGTGGTTATGTTCCAAGACATAACCACAACCACCCAAGAAATGACATTGTGACATGAATTCAGACAGGACTTTTCTTTTGGTCCATGTGTGCTCTTTGCAGAGCTTTCTAGAGCTCCTCAAGGAGAGGATGCTTCTAGTAAGAGAAAATTAATATAGTAAAAGTAACATTTAATATTTAAGGATGTGAAAAAGATGCCACCAGATTAATAAAAACAAACCTAGCAAACCAAGACAGAAAAATTCATTGGTGAAACTTGGATTTCCACATTTCATCAGCACTAACAATTGATGAACAACTGTGTTAGGATGGCACTGCTGGGGGAAGAAAATGCAAATTGTGCAGAGCTTTTCTGGCTCTGTGTGTGCTGTGACACTGCCTGGCCTGACACAGGAGGTTTCCAGCAGGAATTCACAGGATGCACACATAAAACAAAAGCTTTGGACTAAATGTCCTGTCCCAACCTATTGCTTCTCATTCCAGGCTCTACAGAAACAATACCCAGAGTTTAACAAGCTGTTTCCAAAAACTCAACAAGCTAAAACACAAGGAATGACCCAACTGAAGCTGAAAATAGGGAATTAAATGCCTGTTTCAATATGGCAGTGAATCAAGATCATGGGAATAGGCAACTTTCTAAGCATGACTGCCCTCCTTCTTGTCCTTTTCTTCTGTGACTGTGGTAAAATTCCTAAATAATCTGTTTGTTTTCTGGTACAAACAGATGGGGTTGCATTTATTTCACTTCTCTATCCTGTTTAATTAATCTATTCTGTCCCCAAATTTTTAGCAGTGTATTTTATCCTGCTCAGCATAGAAGCTTCAGGGATGAGTGGAAAGGAATGTTAATTTGTTATGGTTTTGGGGGGTGGTTAATAATTCTGTATCATCAGTAACAAACAAAGCAGCACTCAGAAAAATTAGTAAAGAAAACATCCCAGAAATAAATTAAATAAATTAGTCTAAAAGAGGCTGACACTGTCAGTAAACTCAAACAAATTACAGCAGTTAATCCCAGAAAATCAGTCCTTTTCCATGGGCAGCACATGAGCACAAGGAAGAGCACGCAGAACACGTTGCTGAAGACTGTTCCCTTGACAATGCACTCCAAAATCATATATCAGAGATAATACTGTTATTATGAAATTTTTTATCAACAACTAAAAATCAATAATCTCTGATCACTCAAGCTTGCTGTAATGTGAGTCATACAGTATATCAGAGGAAAAAAATCTATAGTAAACTTTGCAGTATTATGATTATTTTTGGAAGGAGAAAAGGATATAAATGATAACTGAAATAGTTTTCAACTCTAAACCACAAAATGATGCACAGTTTGCTGATAAAGTTACCAAAAAAATTGTCCTTGGTGCCTGAAAACCTATATTGGGCTGCAAATACATAAAATAATGAGTTAGTCTGGGTCCTTTGTGTGTGCAGGCAGTGCTGTGGGTCTTCTCTGGGGATTTGAGAGGGTCTGTCTCACATCAGACAGGATGAACTTGTATGTGAATGGAACATTCTGGATGTTCTAGGCCAGCATCACCCAGATCTGTTCAGAGCTGCTCCCTGCAATCTCCCAGCTCATCCAGCTGGGACAAGCTTTGGTTCCCCCTGAGAGAACAAAGCCTGGCTCTAATTCTGCCTTCCAAACCCTCCTTCCACTGCAGGGATTTTTTATTATCCACATAAACACCACCTCATCATAGCAGCAAAACTTCTGTTTGCAGGAACATTAAATATCCACAGACAATGTGCAAACATGCAGAGCCAGCAGTGGGTACAATTCTGAACGAGGTGGGATATATTCCAAATTTCCTGACACAAAAAGGGTGAAGGCCCAGCATGTTTGGTGGAGTTAGTCACATCCCCACAAAGAAATGGGGAATTCCACCTCATGGTTTAGATCCCGAATGACATTGGATGTCCTTTTATCCTCTCCCAAGAAACAAAGTCCTCCTGTGCTTTTTTTGTTTTATTTTTTTTTTTCTGAGAGGAATCATTAACCCCATCAATAGGTTCCTCTGAGAAAAGCTGAGTAGAAAAGAGTGGGGAAAATGATTAAGCAGCTCTATTAATTTTGAAAATCCAAGTCTGTTCTCAGAGCAATGTACTACCTAGAGGAAGTCTCATAACCATAAATATTCCTCTTACCATAAACCATTAAAACACAATATAAGCTCTCACTGAAAGGAACAAAACCAAAACCTTTTCCAGCCTGAATATTGTTTGGAGTTCAACATAAAGCAACACAAGCTGAAAACCAATTACACTGTCATGACTAAAACTTGCTTTTTGCTTTGTTCTTAATACTTCGTACTTATTCGACCCTTTTAAATGTGTGTTTTTCCACTGAGGGTTCTGAAGAAGAGGACAGAGGCTGGGAATGTGTCACAGCCCCAGAGTCACCTGGCTGAGAGAGGAGCACAGGATCCATCCCAGCTGCTCCATGCAGAGCATCCCTCGTGCCCATCCAGACTCTCAGCAAGGGAAGATTTCCAGGTTAAAAAAAAAAAAATAATCTGGCAGCTAAGAGCTGCTTTTTAAGCATTAATGAGTGTGTTAATGACCCACACCAAAATGAAGAAACCCATAACCCCAGACACTCATTAATTCTGTACAAAATATATCGGCCAGAAATCATTTAATGTTGCAAGCAGCTTCTGTAACTGGAGCGGTTTTAATCAACTCTCAAATCTTCTGTAATTATACACTTATGGCACACTTTATTTATTTGGATTTCAACTTCATAAAAGAAGTACCCATCTCAGTTGCTGGGTTATTATTAGAACAAAAAATTATTATTACAGACCTATCACTTCAGTTACAAGGTAAGCATAACTTCTAATGGACATGAAGTCTAATTTCATGCATCTGTAATACTCAGTTCTCTCAAGAACTCTGGAAAGACCCAAAAAAGCCCCAAAATGAGGCTTGGGGTGTTAGATTAGTTCTGTAATCTCTCACACTCTCAGTGCTAGTAAGAAGCTGTTCAGGTTTAAAAATCAGTTTAAGAAATCTTTGCCTCTGCATCTCCTCCCTCTGAACATTCCAATTCTCATCTATTTATGTGAACCAAGAAAGTTCTCCTTGAGATTTGCCTCACCCATTCCCTCCCCTTCCCACTCCGGGCCTCTTAGATCCAATAAAGCTCTGAGTTAAAGACAGGCTCTGGTCTGGGTAACACACTAACAGAGTTGTTAGGCAAAAATCAAATTGTAAAGCAAAATCAATGCAACTTTTAGTTCTTGGTGCAGATCCAGAAGTCTAACCAAGGACAGATTTGGCTGGCAGGATTCTGGCTCACTTTCCTGATCTCAACACAGCCTTTTGAGGGACGTGTACTTCAGAGAAAAAAAAAAAAAAATCTTCTTTGTAACTGTGAAGAAAACTGAATTTTCTCTGAAGTCACCGAGTCAATGTGAGATGTTGAAAGATGGTAGCTTCTCTTTCACAATTTTAAACATGGAACTCACTTAAAAAGGCACATTAGAAGAAGTAAAACGTTACTATTAACATGCAAATCTGCAGCTTCAGAATTCCCAGGAAAGTAATGAAAACTCCCCACTAATCATGCACAGCAACCCCAATTCAGGGCAAGTCGAGTGAATCTCATTATCTCATGATTTGCATGCTGCAGATGAGGCTCCACTCCCTGGCACTCAACGGGAACTTCCACAGAAAGGAGAATTTTGACAAACGATGACTGACAGCTCCAGTTCTTGTCCAAACAATGAACAAGCACTTTGGCCCTTCTTGCAAGAGAATGGCTTTTCTGACAAGAAAATGGCACTTTGAAGAGGATGGCTTCTTGTGGGAGACTCTTTCTCTGCCTTTTCCTAATTCTTCTTTTAGCTCCATGTGTGACAAACCAGGATCAGGGATTTTTTTTAACTGACTGATCCTAAGAAAGGCTTCGGGAAAATGAAATCACGAAATTTAAATTCAGTTGATACAGTAAATACAGGCTTTGGGGAGATACCCATCACTTCTGTCAGTTTGTTTCTCTAGGATAAATGCTAAATATTAGCTTTAAGAGAGACAGAAACAAACCCCAAGACATAACCAGAGTTTTCTAGCACAGCATTTCCCCAAGGAAAAAGTCAAGGTCTTTCATAATTGCTGTAATTGTTTTTGATGTTGGCTAAATTAAGTGATATAAACAGGACACAAAAATGTTGCATTTCAGTAGAAAAAATTCTCAGTGCGTGCCCTCCAGAAACAGAGCTCTGTTCCCATCAGTCAGTCCTTCAGAAAGTGCTTACTTATTTTTCCCTCCAAAGGAAAAATTCATTTTCATGGAGTGAGTTGAGGCTGAAGCAGCAGCTGGGCTGCAGAACCAACATCTGTGAGGGTGCCACATCTGCCCTGAGCAGGGAAAGGAGCTGGTCCCAAGCCCTGGCAGAACTGGGATATTCTATAGGATTGTTCCCAGAACTGGGGTATTCCATAGGTAATATCCATAGGATATTCTATAGGATTGTTCCCAGAACTGGGGTATTCCATAGGCTAGATCTACAGGATATTCTATAGGATTATTCCCAGAACTGGGGTATTCCATAGGTAATATCCATAGGATATTCTATAGGATTATTCCCAGAACTGGGGTATTCCATAGGCTATATCCATAGGATATTCTATAGGATTATTCCCAGAATTGGGGTATTCCACAGGTAATATCCACAGGATATTCTATAGGATTATTCCCAAACTGGGATATTCCATAGGCTATATCCATAGGATATTCTGTAGGATTATTCCCAGAACTGGGCTATTCTATAGGATTGTTCCCAGAACTGGGGTATTCTATAGGATATATCTATAGGATATTCTATAGGATTTTATCCCACTTTGGAAACTTGAGAGCCAGGCTGGGAGAAAAGAGAAGGATAGGCAGAGTATGAAGGAAGAAATCACCCTAAAAACACTCGAAAGCAGTAACCTAAGAAATACATAAACTTTTCAGGATTTGGCTGACATGTGACATTTCTTTCTAGAAACGTCCTGAGGTGGGTGAGTTTTTTGTTCTCTGTCCAAAATTCTCGACCTCAGAGGGCAAAAAGGGGATAAATTCAAGGCAATGTAGGGAATGCACAGCAATTAAAACATAACCCTTAAAGGTAATGAAGTTTGGAAAAAGAGCTCAAGATGACAAAATATTCGTATTTTACAGCCAAGCAATACAAAAGTGGGTCTGTGAAACCTCTGATCATGGCACAGTCCCAGGTGTGATGGAGGCCACTCCACACAGATGAACTGAACACACTCCAAAGGTAACATTTACAGCAGCTCTCATCTTATTTACATGTTGGAATATTTGAACATTTCAATATTTTAGCAGTAGCCAGCCACCCTCAGAAGCACAGACTGAGCTGTTTATTTCCCATCACCAGCAGCACAAGCCCTGAGTGTTTTTTTCTCCCTCTCTGCCATTTGCTTGCACTGAGTGACCTGCTGTGCATTATTTGTGTCTTGTTCCTTCCACAACATTTCCTTTTCCTGACACGCTGTCCCAGCGTTTACCAGGCTGTCAGTTCTGACATCCCAACTTCTTGTAATAAGAGGAAGGGCAGGGAAGGGGTTTCCTTGCAGACAAAGCTGGGGAATAACCAACAAAGCCTCTGCACCCTCACAGCTCCTGAGAGTTTCTATCAATTCCAGAGAACAGAGCTGCTGTAGAACAGCTGATGCTACTTGTCTTTTCCAGGAGACAACCTCTTGACCCACTGAGGCTTCTGTGTTCCAAAGAAACTCAAGAACTGTGCTAACAGAAATGTTAACTCCTTAGAGAACAGGGATGGCGTGCAGCAGCTGCTGGTGATCCATGCCTTCCTAAAGATACAGAACTAAAACCCCACAATAATAATAAAAAATAAATAATAAATTAATAATAATAATAGCAATAATAATCAAACATTTAAAGAAGTAGCATAAGTGACAAAGGCAGTGAACATGACTGCATAATCCAGGTCCTCTGTCAGTTTGCCACGATGAGTAAAAGGGCTTGGGACAAAAACAAATAAAGTCATTCCCAGGATAAGTTACGGCACAGGGGCTGCAAATGTTGAAAATACTCATCACTACCAACTGAATATTGAAAGTTTCTGTATCAATTGGATGTAAGAATTGATGTGGCAGGATGTTATTCTAACTTCAGAATCCTGAAAGGCAACAATAAGTAGGAAGATCAGATCCTACCAAAGTTTCTATTTAAGTGTGATAGCCTTATATTGCTAATGTTTTTCCTTTTGCTGCAAATAAAAAAAACCCCTCAAAACAAACAAGACCAACTGAACACAACCCCCGTGACCCTTTCTGTGAGAAGATAAGGTTGTTATTATTATTTTAGTGTCTCTGAGGATGTGCTGGCAGTGCACAGCCCCTGACACAGAGCCTGTGATCCTGGAGAGGCTGACCTGGGACAGGGGCTGGACAGAGTTAAAGGAATAAAGCAGGGATTTATTAAAAGGAATAAAGCAGGGATTTATTAAAAGCCTTCAAAGGATTCACCTTGGGCAGTGCAAGAGCCTGGCCATGGCTACACCCCAGATGGACCCAGAGTGAGGTGAGAAGTTTTCACACTTTTATCAGTTTTGGTCCATTTCCACATTGGGGTTCATTGTCCAATTCCAGCTCCAGGTTCTGCAGTCCCACCCTCCCAGATTCTCTGCCCAAGGTGAATCCTTCAAAGGTCTTTTAATAAATCTCTATTTCATTCCTTTAACTGTGCCCAGCCTCTGTTCCAGGGAGCCTCTCCAGGCATCAACATGGATCAACAGGATGGGGGCTGTTGGTGTGTTCAGGCTTTTCTCTTTCTGACCTTCCAAGTCTTCCTTCAGGCACCTTCATCCTCTATTATTTTATTTGTGGCTTTCAGGTTTAGACCACAGTGAATAAATGATAAAGCATAATTGGGAAATATTGGAGGTAAAATGCTATACTGCAGGTAAGGACATCCTTATGATTATACAGTTATTGTAGATTCTCTGAAGTTTTTAAATTCCATTTCATAAATTTCAAATAATTGAAAGAAAAAAACTGAATTTTCCTCAGGTCCTACGAACTCCCAGTGGTGTTACACAAACGGGCCACAAAATAAACTGTGCACTGCCTTGTGCATCCCTTCCCTGCATAAACCCTCAGGAATTGTTTATTCACACCCCTCACACATCATTCATTCCCCTCCCTGGACACTCACCCTGCTTCTGCTCAGTGTTTGTACAAAGAAACAACAGGAGAACAGGACTAAAACCAAGCACATTTGTTTAGAAACCTGAATATTAATTTTTCCAGTATTTTGCCAGCTTTAGTTTTGTGTTGAGTCTCCTCTCATGTAAGTCAGAAGCAATCTTATCTCATCTTCTTGGAATTAATATCTCCTAGTTTTGCAATTTTTTATGCTTTTCCACCTGTTTAATCATGTTTCCCTAGTGCCCCATGTTCATCCATGCATTTCCACACATTTTACCCTCTCAATGTCAGAATATTCTTTCTGATTTACTTCCCTCTCTCTTCATCTTTAGAATCCACTGATTTATGTTATTTACATTTCATCTCACTTTACATTCTTCCTTTTCATTCTTGCTCCACCATGTTTTCCCTTTTTAAAGTTGTTTCCTCCCTCCACATCTGGGTATCTAGACTTTGAGCAATTTAAAAACCCAGTGTCATAACTGCCAAAATAATCTTTTAACCCTTATTGTAATTGATTTTAGTGTTAGAGTTGACCCTGATTTAAAAAAAATATATACTCTTAATATGGATCCCTTAACTCTTATTGTAATTGATCTTAGTGTTAGAATTAACCCTGAATTTTAAAAAATATTCTTAACATGGATTTCAGGGCAAA